>PVKZ01005837.1:0-45324 GCA_004027375.1 Macroglossus sobrinus | reverse complement strand
CCCGACCCCTGCTCTTTGGGAGGGGGCTCCTGGGCTGTTCCCCAGGGGAAGTTCGTGCGAATGTGGTTAATTTTCAAGCGCTCCTTCCAGAAGTGAGCAGATGAACCGAGCCCTGGAGTGACTTGCGCAAGTCACTCGGTCACCAGTGCCTTGTGGACCTGCCACCAGCTGGAGGGGGCCGAGGAGGGGAGCAGCCCACCCGCCCGCCCGGCGGACTGGGAGGCCTCGGCCCCGCTCAGCTCCTCTGCAGGGGGGAGAGTGAACCCCAGATTCCTCGCCTGGCTGAGAGGAGCCGGCCGGCCCAGTGGGGCCTTGAGGAAGCAGACAGGCAGCCAGGGAGGGGCTTGATGGGGACACGAAGGGGAACTGTGGCCGCCAGCAGACCATCTCCCCCTGTGAGCTGAAGCGGAAGGAGGGACCCTGGCCGGGAGGCCCCGATGGAGAGCCCGCCTCGGCCGCCGGGCCCCCTGCGGGCCCCCTGGCTCCTGGGCGTGCTCCTGTCCCCCTGGACCCTGCAGCTGGCAGGTACGGTTCTCCTCTTCCTCACGTGGTCCTGGGCTCTGCATCCGAGCGGCTTTCATGCGCCCACCCGCCCGCCTGGCTGTGCCTCTAATTCCATCCAGTCTCAGGGGGATTTGCCGGTTGCGCGTTTGAATATTGCAGGCTTCACAGGGGAAGCCTTAGGGATGGGGAGATGTTTAGCTAATGTCTCGCCAAGGTGGCTTGTGAAGGGGCGGGGGCAGCACTCCCCGCTCGCCGCTGTGTTAACAGCCTCCCTCCGGGCTCAGCCTGTCCTCAAACAAGGTGGGTGGGCACTGCGGCCGCCTGGGCGCTTGGGGTGGGTGGCAGGGGTCCGCGAAAAGGGGCACAGCTCAACCCCAAGGAACGTTGTGGAGGCACCACTTCTAACCTGCCAAATGGCAGAGCCACCCTCACTCAGCATTGCTGTCAGCGTTAGCCCGGGAGAGGAGGGGAGGCCCGAGGCTGGCCATCGGGGGCATTGTCACCTGGGGCCCAGAACCCTCACTGTTTCCAGAAAGGGTGGCACCGCCCACTTCCTGAAATACAACCACTGGCCACATGATTATCTTTACAATGGAGCGAGGCCTTTCGGGGGGGGGGCCAGCGCTGTCCCCCTGCCTTGTCCCCAAGCCCCCTCTGAAGAGAAGTAGCCTGGATCCAAGCCAGGAGCTGGGGTGGGCGGCCTTGGGGTGAGTTTGTCTGGGCCAGAGAACCCCTGGGAGTGTCGCCCGCCAGGGCGGCCCACACTGGGGTCCCTCGAGCCAAGTCCCTGGGTGGCACTGACCCTCTAGGGTTTCCGGGACCCCCATCCCGGCTTGTAGGCCAAGTTCATTCCTCCCTCTTCTCTCAGACGTGGGTGAGGCTCACTACACTGCCTCCTTTGCCGCTCCATCCTCTGCTCTCCGCAAACAATAACAGCTGTGATTATCATGTGGCAGCCTCTTTGCACTTCAAACCCACACTGACACTCAGCCCCTTCGAGGCACCCTTGAGGAGCTGTCGCTGCGGGTACTAGGTAACATGCCCAAGGCCCCACGGGGTGAGCAGAGGTCAGGCTCAGACCCTTGGTCAGTCTGGGCTCTGAGCTAGATCCTTGGCAGTGAGCTCTGAGGCTCCTCTCGCCTTTCTTTCCAAAGAATGATCTTCACAGAGAAAACCCCCCGCTCCCCAGAGAGGCAACAAACAGACTTCCAGCCAGCCCCTGGTGACATCTCCCCCTGAATCCGGTCACCGTGCACCCCCAGAGGTGGGCCGGTGCAAGCAGGGATGGCCCCGGGATACGCAGCTTGCTGGGACGAGATCGATGTGTTTGAACCCACACGCAGTCATTTCTAACTCAATTTCCCCAGATTCCGAGCATGTCTTGTTGTGTGTGGTCCCCCCATCCCCAGAAGGGACCCGGCACCTCCCGGAAGCCGAGCGGGGACCTTGCAAGGTGCTGCCGTGAAAAGCGCTTTTGTAATCGCCTTGACGGCAGACAAACCACGGGTTTCCCCCAGGATTGCGGCAAACGCTCCACCGAAGAGAAACTCTGCTCTTTCACAAGAGGTGAAAGAAAACACCCCTTCGGCCTCCTAGAGCACTGGGAGCGGCCGCCGGCACCCGTCACCCCCGTCACTCTGTGTCCTGCGCTCCGAGCCCCTCCCCCACCCTCGTGTGTCTGCGCTGTGTGGGTTTGATGAAGGAATTCTGGCATCCCCCGTCCCCCAAACCTCTCCTGACACCTGCCATCAGCTTGGTGCAACCAACACCCAGCCTACGACCATCCACTGTGTCCCCAGGGGGCCTTGGGGAGCATGGTCCCTGAAGCTCGGGGTCCAAGCGTCGTACCCCTAAACCGCCATGGGATGCAGGGTTGACAGGCCGGCGGCATTCGGCCCGAGTTTGAATCTGAGCTGTGACTCATCCCGCCACCCTAGGCAGGTTCTTAATGGCACTGTGCCTCGGTTGCCTTATCTGTTAAATCGGTGTGATAGTAGGGTCTGCCCGGTAGCACAGCCTGAGACCGACTGGTTAGGGCACACGGTGAGGGCCCGGAGACTGTCAGCCACCTGCCGACCTAGCAAAGTCAGTCAAAATGCTCGACGTCGTGGTGAGTCCACGGGCTCCTGGGGGTCACCGCGGCCTTCCCAGCACCCAGGATGGCATCTGGGTGACCTCCCTTGCTTGCAACCCTTGTCCTCCCTCCTGTTGTGAGCCGGGACCCAGGCCGGCTCCCCTCTGCTCTCCTGAGCCCTCTGTAAACTCTGCTTCTCTCAGAGAGAGGGTCCTGCAGCCCCTTGCGGTCCATGGGCAAGCGCTGTCTGAGGTCAGTCACCTGAGCCTGCCACCCAGATCCCTGGGAGCGGCCACACGCCTGCTTCAGCCCTCGTCCACCGGGCATCAGGCCCCTCCAAGGGCTTTGGGGCCTGGCAGACCAAGTCCAAGTCCTGCCTTCTATGACTACTGTGTGCCCTCAGGCAAGTTCCTTAACCTTTCTGATCCTATCTGTCCTCAGCAAATGTCAGTCCCTTCTATCCTCCCAGCCTTTTCTAGAGCTCTGGGTAGTATTTATTTTTCCAATAGTCATTGAGAAGGACCAGTTCTAGGCATGGCAATGTGTGTGGTGCGGATGGATGACCTAGAGATAAACAAGCCCCAGCCACCACTGTCAGCCACCACTGTCAGCCTAGTGGAAGCAGATTAGCCTCGAGAACGTGACCCACGACCCAAGGCGGGCTTCACGCATTCTGGTTTGCCTCCCCTCCCCTCCTCCCTTCCGTTTGCTCTTGACTCAGGTGTCACCGCTCCCTTTGTGGTCCAAAGGACGTTCAGGAGCCTCTTGCCTCTCCTCGCTCAGCTCTGGCTTCTGCCAGGATTGGCCTCTGCTTTTCATCTTTGTCTAATCCCAATAGAGAGCTTTCAGAGAGGCAGGCGGAGGTGGGGCAGGGGGCGGCTGGAGAGGGCGACGGAGCTGAGATGGGCAGGAGACAGAGCCGGTGGGTGGGTGGGTGAGTGGGTGGGTGGCCCGGCGCAGATAAAGGCTGGAGGCCGGAAGGCAGAGCAGGGGGTGGGAACGGGAGAGCCCCCCGCTGGAGAGGGGCGGCCATCAGCAGCACAGGGGGACGCGATCCCCAGTGGGCTGTAACTCCCGGCGGATTATAAATGTCTGTCAGGTAGGAGGTTTAGACGCTGTTCCAACAGGTCCTATTGTCGCCACTTTCTCTTTTTAAATTGTGGACTGTAATACACATGCAGAAAAGCACAATCACTATTATAAAGCAAAGTCCTGTGTGACTACCGCCCAGGTCAAGAAGGAGTGTTCGGTGCCCCAGAGCCTCTGGGTCCCCCCACGGGACACCCCCTCTCTTCCTTACTACACATCCTTGCACGATATAGATCCGGTCTTGCCTGATTTTGAACTTCGCATATGTAATCAGAATGCTAATGTGTGTGTGTGCTTTTGTGACCTGCTTCTTTCACTCAGGGTTATGTTTTCTAAAGATATATCCAGTCGATGGCGTGGCCAAAGCTTGTTTTCATTGCTAAAGAGTTGGGGGTTGCACACCACGGCCTGCGGGCTAAATCCAGCCTACCATATATATATATTTTTTTGTTTTTTTGTTTTGTTTTGTTTTGTTTTATAGCCCGCAAGTTACGAACGGTGTTTATATTTTTTAATGGTTGGAGAAAAAAAGAATCAAAACAATCTTTCACGACACGGGAAAACTATACAACAGTCATGTGTCCGTGTCCATAAAGTTTTATTGGAACGGCGCCACGCTGACTCATTCACAGATCACCTAGGACTGCCGTCGCCCGGTGACGGTGACGGTGGAGCTGAGATGTTGTTGCGAGAGAGACCATATGGCCCGCGGAGCGTGAAATAGTTACTATCAGGCCCTTCCCGCTGAATGAATAGTCCGCGGTTTATTCAGTTGTGATCGTCATTCCAGGCGGTTCCCGGCTGGGGCCGGGAACGCGGGCAGGCGCACGGGGGTCCCGTGTCTTCTGGGGACGTGTTCCCATCGAGGCTGCTTCTCTCCCCCACTGTCCGCCTCGCAGTGTTGGGGGTGGGCTTCCGGAGGGCGGGAACTGTGTGCACGGACTTAGCTTTGAATCCTTGACTCCTGGCGTGGCCCGGGTACCAGGGGGGCTGCCCAGGGAGCACTAATGATGGCAGGATAAATTGAACTCCTCGGCCACAGACAACGCCAGCAGTGGTTCTGAGCAGACTTGATGCCACCAGGATAGGTGCCTGGGGTCCAGGGGCAGTACCGGTGGATGGGTGGCTCGGGTGAACCCCCTGCCCATGCCCCCTCCCCCTGCAGCCTCAAATCCCTCTCAGCGCAGGTGGAGTAACCAGCCCCTCGAGTCTGGCGAATGAGAGAGCAGGCTCGGGAATGCTGGGTAAACAGGGACCTGGAAACAGCATCCCACCTTCACTCTCTCTCCCTGACCCGCCCCCTCTGCGTCCTCCCTTGTTTTGGATCCAGGCGGGGCCTCGCTGTGACCCTAGTGTGGGTGTCAGGCACTGGCATGGGGACCGGACCCAGAGGAAGGGAAGGGTGCTCCAGGGGTGAGCCTGGAAAGGGGGACGGGGAGGAAGTAGATGTGAAATTGGCAGGCGGAGCTCCTGGCTCCCTGGTGAGGACAGTCTCATCAGGGACTTGGGATTGGGTCCTGGGAGACTTTAGCCGAGTCGCCTGACCACTCTGAGGCCCTGCTTCTCTGTCATGGTGCTCGGCGCCCTTCCGTGTCGGCCTCTGGCCAGTGGCAACAGGAAGACACATCCAAGACCCCCCGGGACGCCCCGGGGAGGGGTGGTGGGTATCTGCCCCCTCCAGGACTGTGTGGGCTGAGATGGAGAGAGGGGGGCCAGAGCTGGAGCCCCTCTGAGGCTCTGGGCCAGATCCCGGCTTGCTGCTGACGGGCCGGGTGGGGGTAGGGGACGCCGAGCCAAGGGGCAGAGGAGGCTCTCTTCACGGTGCTGGCCGCAGTGTCCAGGGGCACATCTCTGAAGGCCCCTTGGCAGCTCGTATAAAAATGTAAAACGTGCATACCCGTCGAATCAGCAACTCTGCTTCTTAGACCTTGTCCTAAAAGGCTAGGGGCCCAGGAGACAAGCTGGGCCCACAGCAGAGGTCCCTGATGGGAGCTGCAGACAGCCTCACTGCCGTCAGCTGGCCCCTCGCTGCGTTGCATGTAGATGACAGCCCCCACTCCCAGCCCCTTACCCTGGGCTACCCTTTCCTCCTGTGTGTGTGTGTGTGTCTGAGCTCACCTGGGGCAGGTGAGGGTGCGGACAGAGCCAGGCAACAAGTACCTAACCTTAAGAGATGGGCTGTGTAAGACAAGCCAGAGAAAGGGCGAAGAGAGAAGGTGTAGGTTTTGGCGGGGAGGACCTGGCGGGGGGAAGGGAAGGTCAAAGAGGGGGTGTCTGCAGGGTCAGGGTGAAGGCCAGGACCAGTAGGAGCCACAGCTCCCAGGGTCTTTGCTGACCTTGTGTGGTGGGAGGGGAGGAGGCAGGAGGAGGAAGGACGGGAGGATGGAGGACAATGAGTGATTTTGTGCCTGGAGGGTATGGGACCTTTGGGGAGGAAGAGATTTAAGAGAAGTCAGGATAAAAGTGATTTGGTTGCGGCGTCTCCAGGAGTTAGCGTATGGACAGCCAGAAGCGTTTATGTTTTCAAAGGAGGCTGGGGGCGGGGGACCAAATCCCCCTGAATGAACCACTAATTCAAGAGTTTAGGCGGCTGAGGACGACGGGGGTTCTGTAGTATTTCTCTTGTCATCTTTCTGGCATGAAATATGATCATGTCACTTCCCAGGTTCGAAGCCCACAGAGGCTCTGCCAGGTTTCTAGGACAACATTCGGCCCTCCACCCCCACTCCACCCCCACCCCCAGATCCCCCTCCCCCATTCCAAACCCTTCCTTTGAACTCCACCAGGCTCCTGAGTCCTCCAACTGGGTGCCCTGTGTCAAGACTTCTAGAAGCTTCACCCGAGAGCTTTCTTGTGCCTAAAGCCCCTCTTTTTTTCTCCCCCGCACCCTCCACCCTAGTCCGGCTGCCTCCTTCCTACTCTTTCTTCAGAGTTGGTCCTGGTAGGGAAGGGGAAGACAGATCAAAGGTTGGCAGCTGTGATGTCAGGGAGACAGAACTGCAGAGAAGTTGCGTGTTCTTGATCTTTCTCTGTGGTGTCTAGGATTTATTTCTACAGTGAGCCTGTTTCACTTTAATCATGGAGGGCAGGGCAGGGAACCCGAAGAATTATAATTTAAAAAAACAAGCAAAGGCCCAGTCCAAGGGTCGCCTCCCAGCTGGTGGGGGCTCCCCCCACCCCCACCCCGGGTTCCTGCTGTCAGCTCCCTTCCTGGTGACCTGGCCGTCCTTGGCGGAAACCTGTGTGTGGGCACACGCCCCGGGCACACTCAGGTAAGGGACTGTCCCCTTGCTCCCGTTTGTGCATTCAGAGACAAGGAGCAGAACCCTCACCCCACCCCTTTGGCGCTAACGCCACCTCCACCCCACCCTGACACCCTTCTTCAAAGGCAAAGGGGGGGATATAAAGGGGAAAAGAGAGTCCCCCTTCTGCCCCTGGCCACACTCGCCAATGAGCTCGGAAGTGTGAGCAGCTTGCCTCTCCAACCCAGCCAAAAAGGAGGCGACTATTACAAAAATACCAATTAGCACCCATGACGCTTTTACATGTCTGGGACCAAACAGGTGACATTCTGCACTTGGTGTGTGTCTCTGCGTCGCCCCCTGTGTCCAGAGTCTGGACACAGAGTAGCACCCAGAGTCCAGAGTCTGGAGGCCTGAGAAGGGGAGGGGCAGGCTGCGGAGATGGCCCACGAGGCAAGCCATGTCGTATGCACCTCTGCAATTTGGAGGTGTCGAAAGATGGGACAGCCAGCCTGATGGCTGTGCTCTGGGGGCGTCCGTGCCAGGAGCGCCGAACACACACACTGTCCGTTCCACGGTTGCCTTGCAATGCCCCACCCCCTGGTCTGCGCCGCCGTGTCTGAGGCGTGTGTCCCCAAGGGCTCGCCGTCGTTCTGGGGCATCCTGGCATTGGTGCTCAGGCGAACGGGCCGGAGGAGCTCGGTGATAAAACCATCAGCCTCGCATCTGGGTCTCCCCAACAGCCCTTCACGTGGGCCTTTGAAAAAAGAAAAAAAAAAGGCACGGCTCCGAAAGATGCCAGAATTAAATTGGAGGGCAAAAAAAAAAAAAAAAAAAAAAAAGAAAGAAACACTCCATGTCTGAAATACAGACCGTGGGAACCGCTTTCTTCTCTAGCTGGGGAATCAAAGCGCTTGCCTCTGAAATCGACCTTGGTCGGAATGGACACCTTTGATCAGAGCGTCTGGGCTCTCACGCCCTTGGCCGCCGAGGCTGATGATGTTCGGAGCCGTTGAAGGGACTGAGTTCCAGGCAGAGGGCGAGCGGGGGCCAAGGCCTGGCCCAGGAGCTGGATGGGGAAAGGAGCCCCCCGGAAAAGACTGGGCAGCAGGGCGGGGAGAAATGGTGAGGGTCCCGGATCCTGGGGGTGATGGGATGTCATCACTTCCGTTGAGAGACGGAGGGTGGCTGGCCCTCTTTTTTGGACACACTCAGCTGTAGAGGCCTCATGGGGCTACTTTGCTTCTGCTCTGGAAGCTGCGGACTCTGCCTGAGCTGGGCAAAAGTCAGGGTCACCTCTGAGTGCCGGTGTCCCCCAAACCCCTACGCGGGGCCAGAGATGTCTGCCTCTTCCGTGACCCAAATCCAGGGCGTCTGAATGCTTTAGCTCCCTTGACAAGGTTTACGGGTCTTTCATTTGAGAGGTTTTAAAATTGCAACACAAGAGTGTGGGGTTAAGGACCCAAAGGGACCCAGCCTAGAATCCCGCCTCCGCTGCTGACTAGCTGTGCTGCGTGGGCAAAGCTCTTCCCGTTCCCTGGGTCTCAGTTTTCCTACCTGCGAAAGGGGAGCGTGCCCAGGGCGTTAGCTCCTGTCACCTGGTGGCATGGCAGCGGTGCCCAGGAGTCTTGTCCTGTGCCGGGGATGCCCCACACCCAGGAGCGGCTGGGGGAGGAGAGGAGTCCTACAGACCGAGTGGTGACCCCACAGGCCAGGGAGAGGGAGGGAGCGGGGGTGGTGCTGAGCCATGGGAAGAGCGTGGACGAAGGCTCAGGAGCCTGGCATGGTGGGGGCAGTGAGCGGAAGGCCAGGGCAGCTCGGGCTGCGCAGGGCCCAGAGGCGTGGGCTGGACCCTCCAGGCCGGGGACTTAGAACTTTGTTTTTTGAATGATGGCCCCAAATTAAGGAAGCACATTATAGCATGACCCTGTCTGAACCCAGTTGCAAGAATATATAACTGAAACCAGAAAGTCCCAAACGGTGCCTTTACTGTGCACGAAATGTTCCGTATTCTGTCATTTTTCACTGCTTGCCTTGACATTGTAGATTGATTTCCTGGGTCTCCTCCGGTGGGGTACTGGGGTGGGGGGGCAGCATCAGCTGGATGGCTTGTGGGTCCCTGGGGCAGCACCCGGCAGGCCCTGGCAGGGCAGGGGAGGAGGCTGGGTTCTGGAGCTGTCGAGCGCTCAAACCCCACAGTTCAAGCGGCTGCCGATTCAAAAGGAGAACCGGAAAAGGAAGGGATCAGGCGCCCATGGGTGATAGACAAAGTCTTTCTCAACAAGGGTGACAGACAGCAGGGCGGGGGTGGTGCTGCGGGGGGAAGTAGGAGGAGGCTACCGTGGAGAGGGCTGTGTTGGCCACCCGTGCTGCACGTGGGCCTGCACTGTGGCCTGTCACAGGGTGGGCCCGGGACTCATCGGACTTCCTTGCCTCCTCCTTGTTTCTGGGGAAAGGCAGCCTGGCCCTATGGCAGCCTGTGAATCTTCCTGGCCTCTTTTAATCAATCCTGTGACAACCCAGGAAGGTGGGCATTGTTACTCTCCCGTGTTGCAGGGGAGACACCGAGCTTTAGAGAAGGAAAGCCACCTGCCCAAGGTTGCACAGCCTTCAGGTGGCAGAGCTGGGATCCAAACTCAGGCCTGGGGCCTCCGAAAACTGGGCTTTTCCCAGGCACCCCCACGCCCATTTCCGGCCAGGCCTGGCTTCCCAGCAGTCCCTCAGTCACTGAAGCTGCGGAGAAGTGAGGGATGGAGGATGTGCCATCCTTGAAAACACCGTCTGGTGCAGAGTGGGGATGGGCAGGGCCTGGTGGTGGTAGCTCGTGCTGCCCCATTGAACTAACCTTCCGTGGTTGCAGTTGTGGGGGGGAGGGGAGGACGTGGAGAAGCCTCATGAACAACCAAGTTCTTGGGCGGGCAGGCCAGGCCGCAGTGGTGGCTCCGGGGGGCTGGGCCCTCTGTCCCTGGACCATTTCTAGCCCACAATATGCGTGTTCCTGCTTTCAGTTCACTGATGACCTCCAGACGCCAGGGCACCAGCGTGCCCCACCCCCACCCCCCCAACCAGACTTAGAAATGACTATGAGCCTCTCTGTAGCACCGAGCCATAGCCGGGGGGATGCTCGGCAGCTAGCCAGAGCAGCCTGCACCCCAGAAAGGGCCTCTTGGAGGCACAGGTCCAGGAGAGGGGGGATGGGAGCTGAGTTGCTGTGGTCCAGGCTCTGGGGATCTGATACCTCAATAAAAAGAGGGGAAAGTGGAGGCAATTTGCTCCATCGCCAGGCTGGAACCCCACTGCAGGCCTTTCTCCCTCCCGCCCTCTGTCTCTGGCCTGCTGTCCCCAGATTGGCTGCTGTTGTTGATTGACAGAAACTGTCTCATGGCCTCACTTTTCGGAGACAGCGTTTTCATCCGAGGTCCGAGGTTCTCCTCTCTGGGACAGACCTGACCTTAACATAACGAACCCCGGAAGAATACAGAGCAATCGTCGTCTCTTTTTTTTTTATAGCATCCCCCCAGAATTGTAACGATCAGCTTAATGGCAATCACAGATTGTATCATTTTCTAGAAGGGTACCTCGAATGAAGAGAATTTTTTTTTTTAAGACAATTGAATGAATGAATGACTTCCTGCCAGGACGAGCAGGAAGGTGGCCTTGTAATGCCGACGGCGTGTCCAGCCTCCCTGGGCCTGGAGCAGACTCTTACATACATGGAGAAGGGGGACACGAGGCCCTGGGGGAGGTGGCAAGGCCTCCGTGCGGTCCCTGGTGATTCTGGTCAGGTTCCAACCTCCTGTGACCCCCACAAGGAGACACTAGCCTGGCACCCTCGTCCTGGCTGCCTCACGGGGTCACTGTGAGAACCACCCTGGATAAAAGCCAGGAGTGGCTCCCGAGCCGTGTCTGGGATGCGGAGGTCCCGGGCGGAGGGGACAGCAGGGGTAGATACCGCCCTTGGTGAGGCTGCTGGGCAGGGCGAGGAATGTCTCCCCTCTTCTTGTCCTTTCCGGCCCACTGAGGACTCTGGGGGACATGCCTCCGCACCCCGACCCTTCCCCTGCCACACCTCGGACGAACCTCAGCCCTGAGTCAATGCGTCTTGTTTTATGACCCAACTGAAATTCAGTTATGGGTCCACAGCAGCAGGGACCCTGCCCTGGGGCCCAGTGACAAAAACTGCTCTGCGCAATCCCACCCGCTCCACCCGCCAGAGGGGAGGCCCGTGCCAGCTCAGTGGGCCCCCTGCGCATGGGACTTGTCACAGGAATGACGCGTGACGAAGTCGACCCCCGGTGACGCGCAGACGCTGGTCGGTCGATTCCCTGGAACTGTCAAGGACTTCAGATCTTTGGGGGGAGTGGGGGGTCCCTTTAGTCGCTCAATAAGAAACTCAGAATATCAGTGTAGTGCGAGCTTCGGGGGATGGACTGGTGTGAAGGGCCATCTCCATCCCTGTCCCCCATCTTCCCGAGAGCCTGGCCTCCCCCCTGGGGACCGACGCCCCTGCTCAGGGCTGAGCTGAAGATTGCTGAGCAGAGACCAGCCTGGCCTCGCGCCAGCCCCGCACGACGGGCTCAGGCGGGAGCCCCACGCCTCACGTTCGTGCCCCAACAAAATAAATCTCATCGCTCCCTCTGAGCGTCTCAGATGCGTGATCTTCTCCCGATTAACAACCTGGCCAGCATGTTCTTGGCTGCTCGCGGCCGACCTCAATTTAGAACTGTCTGTGGCTTGGCTGCTGGGGAAGGAAGGTGCCGAGCGGACCAGGCACATGGCAGCTGAGGGGGCCTTGCGTAGCTGGGGTTCCGGGGGTGGTGGGAGGTGGCGGCCGCAGACCCGGCCCCGAATCTGGCCAGCATCTCAGAAGCCCGCAGGAGGACCGGCCAGGCAGGCTGTTGAGTTGGGGGCTTTCTAACCATTTTCCTCGGTGCCTCTGATGCAGAGGGGCAGGGGTGGAGGTGGGGAGGGGGCAGCTCCCACGGAACTGCCTCTGTAACGGTCGCTGACCATCACGGTCACGGTCACAGCCCGACAGCTGCCCGTGGAGCACCTAGGCGCGGTTGGAGGACCGCCCTTGGGGCATTATGGCTCGTTATGTTCTGAATAAAAAATCTGACACTCTTCTCCGAGCTCAGATTCGTGGCAAGCTCCGGCTTGGTGCCCGGCATGGCTCCCCCTGCAGGCCGGGGAGAGCATGGCCGTCTGCCTCCCCATCTCCCTCCGGGAGGCTGCTGCTGGGAAACGCTTGCTTCTTCCTGCCGGGAAGTGTTTCTTCTCTTTCCTGCCTCCTTCCTCTTACTTCCCATAGTCACCAGCGTTGGGTCTTCTGGGACCCGTGCTGTTATCCGACACGGCATCTTGGCCTTGGGGAGCCGTGCGGTGGGAAGGTGGGGTGCGGAGCTGTCCAGCCCTGGGTGGAGTGGCAGCTACACTGCACCCCTGAGACTCTGCAGTCTCTTGGGCCACCAGACTCCTCTTCTCTGACACGGAGCTCTTACACACTTTGCCCTGGGCGTGTTGGGAGATGGAGAGTCACACGCGTATGAAGCGCCTGGCACCACCCCTGCGCACAGGGAGCACGTGAGAGGTGGAGCTGGGGGCCTCGAAGCGGGCGGGACCAAAGCTGCCTGGAGCATGAGCCTCTCTCTCCTTCTCCTTCTCCTTCCCCTGCAGGAGGGCAGTCGGTGATCCATACCGGCGCCCCCATTCTGGTGTGTCTGGCCAACGAGGCCGTTTCCTTCAGCTGCAGCATCACCTACCCGTACACCTCAGAATTCAAAGCCTTCACAGTCAGCTACTTCCACGTGGACCTCGAGGGCCAGAAGAGCTCCAGGAAGACGACCAGCTGCCAACCCGGCACGGGCACGGAGAACCAGACCCACACCACGCAGTGCCAGGTCCACCTGCGGCTGCCCGGCGCGTCGGCCACCGGCACCTACTATTGCTACGTCCACTGGCCCCACCTCAGAGCGAAAGGCAATGGCACCTTCATCCTGGTCAGAGGTGAGGCCTCTCCCGTGGTTCTTGCCAGGGGGAAGCCCGGGGGCTTCACGGGGCCGAGTTTGGGGCACAACGTGGACCTAACATGGGGGTTGTCCTCCTGCGTTCTGGCTTTTGCAAAGCAGAACAGAGTGTCCTGCGGGGAGCCCCTGGCCACACAGGTGTGTGGGCTGGGACGTCCGCCGTGGTGTGGGGAGTGCAGAGGCCTGGGGCGCAGACCTGCTTCCGGTAGCTTCTGGCAGGCGACCCGAGAGGGGTCACTTGGCCCCTTGGTCTCCATGTCCCTTCCTCATGAGACGGGTGTCCGGCAGGTGAGCGCAACATGGCACGTGCACATGCGCGTGTGTTGTGGCCCACGAGAGTGCACTCGGCTCGTGTGCACCTTGCTGGGGATGGACTCTTAGTTTCCATCACATTGACACCAGAAAATTAAAATCAACAAAGTTGTCATTCTCTGACCCGCCACCTTTGTGACTCCCACTGACAGGGGCCTGGGCTTACGGGCCCCACGGGCCTGGGTGTGGCACCCCTGCTGCTTGCCAAGATGTCACCTTGAGCCTGGTCTTCACGGCAATGCCCTGCCTGCCAAAGGCTCGGATGGAGAGGAATGAGATCCTGTCCTCCAGGCTGGGCGCCTGGGACGAGGAAGCGCTTGATAAATAGCAGACACCGATGTGCCTGGCACGTGGTCGGCACTCGGCAGCGTTTTGCCGGCCGGGATGGAGGGAGGGAGAGGGGAAAGCATGAATGGCGCTTGAAAGGGGACAGGCTGGGTCATGCCCTTCACCCCACCACCCCACCCCGTGCAGGCCAGCCACCTGCCCGGCCCAGAAAAAACACCCAGCCCCTCTTCAGCCTCCCACCCCTGCCCATAGGGTTACTACGTCCCACACGGAGGAGAGGAGGCCCCGTGAGATGCAGGGACTCGGCCCGGGTTTCACACATGGCTCTCGGCGAAGCCCGCTCACTGAGCAAGGGGCACCCGAGTGAAAGGCGAGGGCCTGGCCTTAACGAGAACCAGGCAGCAGACCCAGGAAGGGGCTCGGCCAAAGCCAGTGGCCGTGAGGGCCTCAGGAGAGGCGGGGCCTGGGGGGGATCCTCGTAGGGGAGTGGTGTGGGGGGTTCTGGGTACAGGAGATGTAAGGGTGGGGGCCTGGGGATTGTGGGATGGGCTGTAACTAACCTCTCTGCTTCCTGGCCCTCCTCCTAGACGTGGGCTACCGAGAGCCCCCACAGAGCCCTCAGAAGATGCTGCTCTTGTGCTCCATCGGCATCCTGAGTGTCCTCAGTGTCCTGGGCACAGCTCTGCTGTTTTGGAAGAAGGTAGGGACGCAGGTGCACGGCAGCATCGCCCCTCCCCCGATGGCTGCGGCTCAGGGACGCTCGGGGTCTCCTGCCTGCCCCGCAGGGTATCCTAGTGACTGGTCCCGCAACAAGTGTTCCCTGCGGCCCCTTCCACCCTCCCTGTCTGAGCTGCGACCTTGTCACCACCAGGTCCCTTTTGATCTCGTTGCAAGAAACCAGGACTCGCCAGCTTTTTTCTGTCCAAGATCCAGCCCCTTCTCTCCTTGTCCCTGAGTCCACCTTCCCCCCACCGGCCCCGGGGTTCCACGTGGGTCTCCCCACTTCCACACTCGTCTCCCCTCACTCTGCTTCCCACACCCTTGATTAGGTGCCCATCGCTGTCCCCCTCTCCCCACCAGAACGTAAGCCCTAGAGATCAGGCGCTCGGCTCGGTGTCCCCGGGGCCAGGGGGAGCCTGGCGCATCGTAAGTGCTCGCGGAAAGAATGACGGGGTGAGTGAGCGCTGAGACCCCAACGATGAGTCGGAGGTGGCCAGGCCACGAGGTGGGGCAGGCTGATGGCGTCCCTCCCGTCAGTCCTGCAGAGGAGGAAACGGAGCCTCTCCAGGTTTCCTGAGCCGCTGGTGACCACACTGATGGGTGCCTTCATGTGAAAATCACCACTGGAAGGGATTGTTGATGGCCAGGGACAGGGTGCCCCCACTTCCCTTCCCTGATGAGGCCAAGCTGGCTCCAAGAGGCAGAGTGTCCCAATGCCTGGAGCAAAATGCGCCCACCTGATTCTTCCAGAGGGGCTCCCTCTGTGCTCCCCGGGACCCTGCCCGGGCCCCCTCTTTAGCCCCTCCCCGAGCTGTCTTGTTCCCTCCTCTGAGTGCCCCTCCCAACTCTCAACCCACCCACATCTGCGGCAGCTGGAGGGAGCCTCATAAAATACAAAGCTCACCAACCCTGACCTCTGCCCTCTGGGTGGAGACACAGCAGCATCCCACCCTTGGGGGCCCCACCCTCACCAGCCCCCCCAGCTCGGCTCCTTTCGCTGTACCTTCCACCCTCCGACCACTTTCTGTCGGACACTCGTCCTCCTGCGTGTCCACGGCACGTCTTGCTGTTCCCGCCACTGAGCTATTCCATGTGCTGTTCCCGTGGCCTGGGACACTTCTAAGAAGACTCCTCTCCCATCTTCAGGAGATAGCACAACAAGGCCTGAGCATTCTGCCCTGGCCCCCTGGCAAACTCGGGGCTCCTTTCCCCGACCCCACAGTGGCCCCTCCACTCTCAGTAGGAGTGCCGCAAAGCCAGTCCTGGGTCTTGCTCCCCACGGGGTCCAGAAGAGCCCCTGCCATCTGTCACTCCCACCAGCCGTGGCAGCACTCCGGGGAGAGGCACCAGCCCCACGGAGGCGAGCCACAGCCTCCGTCCGGCTGTGACAGACCCTTTAAGACAGACGGTCAGGGGAGGAACTAGGTTTGAGAAGAGGGAGCATCTGGGTTCAAGGAAGGGCAGTGCACAAGGTGGACGAGCCTCAGTTTCCCCCCTGTGAAATGGAAAAAATGCCACGCCCACCACCTCAAGCTGTTATGAGAATGAAATGACCATAATAACGAGTGCCACAGTCCTTTGTAAACTGTTGAGCGTGGCACAGATGCCACTGTCTGCAAGACCCACATATTCAAACAAAACAGAAGGCACTGTCAGGTCCGCCTTGTGGTAAACCAGACAAACCTACCTCTGCCACGTCCTGGCTCTGCGACCTCAAGCAAGTCACCTGTCCTCTCCGAGCCTTCGTGCCCCCATGAATGGCGTAGAGATGATATATATGAAAACCTGTCTTGCTAGTTGGTCGAAAGGCGAATGAAATAGAAGGCAGGTATCGCGTTCAGAGCCCCGCCTGGTAGCTGGTGAGGCTCCATCATCCGGCTCCATCATCGTCCTGAGCCCCTGAGCCGTTGTTATGCTGCGACTGGGGGGTGGCGCTGGCTTCTGCCAGAGAGTGAAGTAGCTCTCGAGAGCTAATCCCCTGTAAACGGGCTGGGGATTGGCAGGCGGCCAGGGTTTTTAATTAGCTCCTGCCCGGGGAGGAGGCTGTTGCAACGCGGTGCCTGCCTGCCGTGAAGCAGGGCGATGGGATGGACGGCCTTGGAAGGAGCCGGCCGCGGCCGCCTCCTCCCGCCTCCCCAGCCTGCTGCCTTCCCACTGTCCCCCCTGCCCCCGGCTCCACGACCGACCATCACTGCCAGCGCTGCACGCAGCAGCCAGCCCCAGCTTTCCGAGCCTGCGTCCTGGACCTGGTCCCTCTGATGCTTCCCGCCGTCCATGCGTCACGGGCCCCTGTGTGGCCACTCTGACCCCTTCCCCCACCCCCACCCCCGCCCCGGGCAGGTTCGCCTCTCTCTGGCCACACTGAGCATCTGTAAGTTCCCGGAGACTTTCGGGCCTTGGCACACGCCGTTCCCTCTGCTTCTCTTCCCTCTCTTTCCTGATGAACTTCTCGGCCTTCAGGCCTTAAACGCCCCTTCCTGCCAGGGAAGGCATTGGTTCCCTCCCCGTGTGCCGGAGGCTCTGTCTCCTTTCTGGGTGCTAAGCTGCAGGAGGGCAGGGACAGTGTCCATCTCCTCATGCTGGCCGGCTAACAAGAAGTGCCAGACAAATGCGCGCTGGTCGGCCGAGGGCCACCTTGAATGCCAAGCACTCACCCACTCATAACCTCCCTGAATCTTTGCAAAAGTTTTGCAAAGGATGGTAGTTGCTGAAGCAATCCAGGCCCAGAGAGTGGAGTGGCTTGCACGAGGCCACCGAGCCAGTGAGGAGGGGCAGAGCGGGGCTGGACACCTGGTCCAGCCAGCATTTGCTCAGGACCCCCCACCGCAGGCGGCTCTGTAGCTGGGGACCCCGTCCCATTGGCACTGCCTCCCCTGAGCCAGGCGCTGTGTCCGTGAGCAGTGCCTGTGGGGTCTTTATCATTTCCGGTATCTCTGGGCAGATGAGTGGTCTGACACAGATCTTGGAAGCATTTGGCACGATTCCCTGAAAAGGGCGGGTGGAAGGTGCTGAGTGATCAATTTCTGTGTGGCCTCCTGACAATCTGCCATCCTTTCCCGCGGTGGGTCCGTGCAGGGGGAGTCATTTGTCCCCAGCCCTGACAGCCCTGACTTCCTTCCTTGCAGAAACAGCTGTGGGCTCCACAGAAGCAGCCAGCCCGGAAAGGCCCAGCCCCGAGCACCACCGCCAGCTCAGAGCAGCCTCCCAGCGAATCCGTCTACACGGTGAGTCCCCCAGGGCCTGGGCTCCCCTCCACGCCTCTCAGGCCTGACTCGGGGTCTGGTTCCCTGGCTCCGTCATACACCAGCCGTGTCCCTCTCTGAGTCACAAATTCCTCATCTGTAAACGGGAGACAAGAAGTCCCACCTGGTGGGCTTTCTGTGAAGGTGAACCGAGATTACGTGTGTGGCCCTGACCCCTGGTAGGTATGTATGTAGACATGCGGTGCCCTGGGTCCCCTCCTTGGCCCGCCCCTCCGCTTCTGGAGCCAGGGGTAGCGAGGGCACGTGTCAGTGAGGCATGAAGGCAGTTCCTTCATCCAACCAGATGACACTGTCGACCGACTCACGGACTCCTTCCTGTTTTTATTGCACAAACAACATCACAGCAACCGCGAGAATCACAAGAAGAGGAGAAGACCAGGCGCCGTCCTCCGTCCACCGCCCTGAGCACGTTCACAATGCTCAGTTCCTCCCCCTCCCCCTCCCCATCACACACACACATTGTTGATCAAGGGGAGACAGACGTGGGCTGCGACACTGTTTGTTCCCTTTCGCCCTAGCGTTTTCCATCACTGCCGTGCTCTAACTGGGGTAGGGGGAGGCCTAGCCACGTGCCCACCCCACCCCAGCCCGCCCACCCGGTCAGCACCCGGCCAGCCACTTAGCTCAGCAGCTGAAAAGGCGACAAACATTCTTTTTCAGTTATATGGATTACAGTCGCACAAGTAACGTAGGCTCGTTGTAGAGAAAGTGAAGAAATGCTACCTAGCATCAGATGGGGCTGTGAGTCCCGGAGACCCTGAGCCACCAGGCTGGGATCCCGGCTCCACAGCTGGGAGGTGCAGCTGTGGTGGGGGAGGGGACTGCAGGTTCCCCAGGGGGGTGGTCTGGGTCTGCCTCCAGCTCTAGGATTCTGCCTGTATATGTTGTCACTGTACCTGTCCCCCCCACCCCGACTCACACGTGAAACTTGGGTCCTTCCCTGGTCTCCCACAAAACCCCGTGCAGAGGGCGTGCAGAGAGTATGGCCTCGTTGACTGAGGGTGATGTAGACGGGGACGAGGCGAAATGCTGACAGCTCCAAGTGGAACGCAATCCAGCAGGGCTCCCAGCGCCTTTGGCACCCAGACCCTGGGATATCACTCGGCCACAGCTTCCCTTGTGGCCCCAGACTTCCTCCCCTCGCCATGTTCTCCCTCCTCTCCCAGCAACTCATTGCGGTATTTCCCTATGTCTGCTGTTACACATTTCTCTCTCTCTCTCTCTCTCTCTCTCTCTCTCTCTCTCTCTCTCTCTCTCCCTCTCACCACACACACACACACGTGAAATCTCTCTCTATATATATCAAAAAGAAGAAAATAACTACCATCCTAATTCTGTCTGCGTCTAGGATAAATACTCAGCACGTTGACTTCTATGCCTTCTAGTCCTTTTTAAATAAATACACACAGAGAGACCCATACACACATTCACACACATTTTTTTTTCCTTAATGCAATAGTACAGATTTTTTTTTTTCATGTTGCAATATCTCACGAACATCTTTCCATGTGAATGAATATCCTTCTACAAGATCACTTTGGAGGGAAGAGACTGTGTTTTGCATGCAACGTCTTTCTCGGTTGTGTTGAGACTTCTCGGAGGCTCCCGCAGGCTTCCCTGCAGCGTGGGAAGAGGTCCAACTGCCTCCCACGATTTCAGGGTGACTTGAGAGGTTTGAGGACCAGAAGGGAGAGATGAAGGGAGCCTGTGAGACCAGTTCCTACCAGCTGGGGTTGGACCTGGCCAGACAAAAACAGCGTTAACAACAGGAATGAGGCTACCAGGAGCCATTTGTTGAGAAACTATTATGTGCCAGGCACCGTGATAGGTCTTTCACCTTTTTTCTCATTAATCTTCATTTTGGCACTTTAGGATATAGGCCTTGTCCCCTGTTGGTATGTAGAACTATGATGGATTCTGGAATATTGACATCGTATGGCGTGACCTTGCTGAATTCACTCATTCATTCTAATGGTTTCTCTGTAAGTTCCTTGGGATCATCTATGAACCCAGTCATGTCATCTATGAATAATGGAAGTTTCATTTCTTCCTTTTCTAATTCTCGTTAAGTTTTTTTTCTTGCTTTATTGTGGCCTCCCTACCCTATAGCCCAACCTCCCTCCCTTCCTTCTCTGTGTCTCTCCGTGGCCCTAACGGGCACCTTTGGCTTCCCTTATTGTGTTCTATCTCACACCCCCACCCTGCAGCGCCAGCCCAGTGCCTGGCACGCGGAGGGTGCCCAGAGACCTGCCATATGCATGAGAAGATTTCTGGGTGCCCTCCCGCTCCTCGCTGCAGCCGCAGGGGCTTCCCAGCATGCTGTCGGGGCTCTCGCTTCCCACGCAGAAACCTCCAGAAGCTCCCCACTGCCAGCTCCTCGGCCTGGCACCAGAGGCCTGTATCGGAGGCCTATCCCTGGCCTGCTTCCCCATTTCATCCATTCATTCTGGGCATTCTAAGACCTTGACCTAGAGAGGAAGTGCTCTGTCCCACTGAGCACTTCTCCTTTCTGAACGGCCCCCAGATCGGACCCACCTGCCCCCCAGAGTGTGTCGCATGCATACATCTCTACGTGCAGGGGTCCATGACAACACAGCTCTCGTGTTTCCTTGGTCACGGGAGGTGGGTATTTATTACAGGAGGGCCCTCAGATTAGGTCCTGGCCCGGGACAGCTGACTTCAGCTCTGGCCTCAGCCTGCCTGGAGGAAGGCCTCGGCCCTGGCTTCCCGCCTCTGCCAGCGCCGACGACCATTCGGGTCAGCACCATTGCCCACTGAGCAGCAGGAGGCCAAGGATGTGAGGCGCCTGAGTCCCAGACAAACAGCCTCAGGCCAGCACAGCCCGGCTCAGCGTGGTCCTAGCACGGCACAGACAGAGCACGACACAGCCCAGCATAGCGCATCCCAGCACCGCCCCAACGCTGCCTCATCCAGCCCCAGCACGGTGCAGCCCCAGGCCCCATTCTGTCCCAGCCCGGCCTGGCCCAGCCCAGTGCAGCCCTCTCAGAAGCCTGGGCAGTCTTCTCTCAGTAGGCACACGCCGAGGGAGGCAGGCCCCATCACCACCTAAGGAGGCCAGGAGGGTCTGGTTCGGGGCCTCCGCGGGTGTGTACTGTTGACAAGGCCATGCTGCATGTCACAACCTGGTGATGCAGGTCACAGCCTGAATGCAAATGCAGCAGCCAGCAGGTCAGGGCTTGTCAGCAGCTTCACTGTGCAGCCCGCTGCTAATTGGCAGCATTTCTGCAGCCTCCCCGGCCCTCAGCCCCACCGCTGCTCCTGCCCGCAGCATGGCCACCGCCAGCGTGGGGCGGAGGCCTGTGGGGTCCCAAGGCGGAGTCCTCTCCTCTGGCTTGGAAAGCCCCCAGGCCCACGGGGGCATGCAGCACGGGGGCAGGGGACAGGAGGCCCGAGTTCCAATCTGGACTCTGCTGCTGCGGGGTGGTATGACCTGGCATCTCGTGTGTGGCAGGCAGCCCGCGTGATCTGGACGTGAGGGGACACAGATCTGCTCCCTCGCCGAGAGGTCAGCAAGGAGGCCCCTTCCCTCCCTTCTCTCTGTGACCGGAAACGTCCGGCATGGGGGGGCTGTCGGGTCTGTGGAGGTCCAGGCCTGGGTGCACAGAGGGTAGGGGCCCAGGGCTGCCAGGAGCGGACCCCCACCTCACGTGCCAGGCTCGCCCGTGGTGGCCGGGGCTCTGGGCAGGTGTGGTGACCCGACAGGCTAGAGCAGGCTTTGGAAGTTGCCTTCTGCTGGAAATGGGGTACCTCCTTGGGGCGGCCCTGCCCCCTTTCCTATCCGGAGGCAGGTCAGAAACCCCTTTCCTAAAACTCACTCTATTTCTGACTCAGATGGCCCTTGACCCACAAGGCCACCTTGCCATCCCTGTGAGTGACACCCGTGAAGTGAGCGTTTCCCAAGAGCCAAATTGGTTTATTACATGGGTTTGCATACCCAGCTACCTCTCAGCGCCTCCCTCCTTTTTCCCCTCCCAACCCCCCTCTTGCCTCAGAGCACCACCTGTCTCTCCAGCCTGCCTCAGCAACCCCTGCTTGCCTGTTGCCAGGGAAACCACCTCCTTGGCAACCAGCCGGCATCCATATGACATGTACATGTGGGAAGGAAAGGTTCCTGCCTCTTGGTTAGGCTGTTGGTGGCTCTGCTCTGATAGTCCCAAGGAGCAGTGACTGTTCCTCTCTTGAGATCCAGTGCCCAACAGGGTCTGAGGGAGGGGCCAGGCTGTGGCCGCAGAGCGGGGAGGGACGCATCAAGCCTCCCTTGATGATCAGTCAGCTGATGATGACTCAACAGTTATTAAGCACCTATTATTTACCAGACCCTGTGCTGGGCCTTTCATGTACAATATTTCAATTTAATCATTCATTGAGCCTGCAAGATAGATATGATTATTCCCATTATACAGATAGAGAAACTGAGGCACAGAGAAGTTCAGGGGGTGCCCATGGCTGGGAGGTGTCAGAGCTGAGAATGGAACCTAGTCTTATCTGATTTCAAAGCCCTGGTTCTTTCTTACTCCTGAGGCCTCTGGTCAGGCTGCTCATAGCTGGGCCTAGAGTGAGTGTGGCCCCAAGACATACACTCAGGGGAGCGAGGAACCCCCTCCTTGGTGAGGCTCAGAGACCCAGAGACAAAGCAGGCACAGCTTGCCAATGGGGCACCTAGGTCATCTGTGAATGCAGGCTGAGGTGAGGGGTCAAGGGAGCCCCCGAGGGTATAGACAAGAGGTCAAGACCCTCACAGGGGCAGGGGCTCTGGACCAGGAGAGTAAAGACTGATGTCAGGAGGGCATCTTATGGGAACTGTGGCCGTGGGTGTCCTGGTTAGGAGCTGCTGGCTGGAGCCTTGAGATGGTTCAAGGGAGGTGGCAGGGCACAGAGAGGAGGAAAGGGACGAGGTGGTTTCGAGAGAGGGAATGGCATGTGCACAGGCATGGCGGTGTGACCACGCGTGGTGTCGCTGGGCAAGGTGGACCTCCCCTCACGGGCTACGGCCCACGGGGCTCTGCCCATCCCCTAGGCTCCTGCCGGCACGAGTGGTCCATGGCAGGCAGGGAGGCCCAGTGCCGGAGCCCCCCGGTTCACCCTCCTCTGACCCTCACGCCGTCTCCCGCAGGCCCTGCAGCGCCGAGAGACGGAGGTTTACGCCTACATGCAGAACGAGGCCAGCAGCCGGCCCCCCAGCCTGACCGAGTTCTCCCAGGTATGCAGGGTACAAGGGCGGCCTGGCTCCGCCCCTCACTTCATCTGATTCTCTCCTCATCTGTGAAATGGGGTGAATAGGACCGTGGGAGTGAGCCCCCACTGTTGAATTGTAGCCCTCTCTGAGGCAGATGGCCTCGTGGGGAGGAGCACAGGTGGGCCGGGACCCCTGCCCTACCCCTTCCCATCTGTGCAGCCTTGGCCATGGGGCTGCCCTGGGTGCCCGAGTCTCCTGTTTGTGAACAGAGGGGCCTAACAGCCCCTGCTTCATAGATTTACCCTGAGCCATGTTAACTACCACTGGAGATGGTGTATTGTGGGTCGGGCTGATGTTGGCTAAGGTCAGGAGCTGGAGTCTGAGCTGGTACGGCCTGGGCCCTCTCATTATTGTGCTGGGGGCCAAGGCATCTCACTTGCTCACGATTCTCTCTTACACCTCTGTTTGCTCATCGGTAAAGTGGGTGAGCGACACTTTGCTGCAAAAGCGATCGCCTCTCAGTTCAAATGAGTTCCAAGTTAAGTCAAGTCTACACCACAGATTTGGACACCATAAAGTACAAAGTCGTGGGTGGGCCCATGGGCATGTTGGGAGAGCCTCACATCAGAAGTGAGGGGGGGGCTGGTGCTTGGCCTCCCCCCACCCAGGGGGGAGTCTCCCATCCTCAAGGCCCTTTCTATGCTCAGCCCTGACTACAAGCAAGGCTTCCCCATCCTGGGACCCCCAAGGATGGCCGGGCCACTCTGGGCAGTGAAGACCCTACACCAGGCCCTGGGGTGCTGGCCAGGGTGATTAGACACGTCCTTGGCCTCCAGCAGACTTGGGGCTGCAGGGACATGGTCGCTGACCTGACAAACACACAGGGACATTTGTAGCCCCCTCTAAGAGGTGGGCTCTGGAGAAGGACAGGACCAGGGCTGGGCCAGGGGCTCTCGAGGAAGCTGAGTGAGCCCTGCAGGATGATTAGGAGATAATGGGGGGCACACATGGGGTTGAAAGAGCACCCCAGACAGAGGGAAGAGCGTGTAGGGAGGCCCCAAGGCAGGAAAGGGGAGGCCCATGGGGCAGGAGGGCAGAGAGCAGGGGTGGAGTGGAGTGGTTATAGAGGAGGCTGGCGAGGTGGGCTTGGGGACAAGGACAGGCTTCCCTGACACAGCCATGCAGGAAGCCACCTATGTGTTTGCCTCTGACCAAAACTGAATGAGTGCAACTTTGTTCTTTTCCCTACCTGTGGTTTATTTATTTTCCCCCTTTATTTCTAGGATAAATCACATGGATTTGAAAATGACAGTGACTTTAATATGGTCTATGAAAATCTCTAGTACGAGCTGCACCTGCGCATACGTCTTGCCCTGGATCAGAGGCCCTGGGGCAGCCGCTTCCTCCGAAGGACGTGATCTGTACCAGGAACGAGGCCCCAGGGGCACCCCATTACCTCGCCCCCACATTCCAGGCCCTTCCTGCCTTGGCATGCCCCTACCTTCCATTCTGCGCCCCAGCCATACCCTGTTTCCCATCTGCAGGCGTTTGTCCAAGCTGTTGCCTCTGCCGGGCCGGCCCCTCCTCAGTTTTCGAGGGCTCTCTGGGACACCACCTGGCCCCAGAGCCCTCCTCCTCGTGAGACCCACAGGCTCTCTTGGCCCAGCCTGCACGGCCGGCCGACTGCGAGCGCCTCAGGAGGAACCCGGCAAGGGGCCCTCGTCGGTGCTGAGTGCACAGGTGTTGTGGGGAGGATTAATAAAGGAGCACCTGTGCGAATGCCCCACCTCCCTGCCGCCACCCAGCGAGGCCAGAGGCACAAACAGCCATCGAGGTAGAATGGGGGGCTCGGCGGGAAGGATGGGGGACAAATGAAGCGTGCAGAGGCTGGGCCGGCCTCAGGGACAGAGCTGGAGGCTGAGGAGGGGGCTGAGTGCCTGGAGGCCTGGAGCAGGGAGGGTCTGGGCCCAGGCCGGTGAGGAAGGCGATTTGGGTGCTTCTGAGCGAGGGACGCCGAGGTGCTGGCTGGACCGGAGCTGAACAACGCCTGGCAAGGACCCGAGGTTGTCTCCCATTGGCCTGGCCCTTTTGTACCTACTGTGCTTTGTCACCGTCTTTGTCACCTTCAGGGCCTCAGCTTGTTCCTTCTTCCCTCCCGAGACCCAGTCCCCCAAAACTCCCCCACTGACCTCCTGTGCCTTTATCTGCCTATGCTGAGCCCTGGTCCCCTGGGAATGGAGGCCAGACCAGCCCCTTCCCTCCTGGTCACCTCTCTCTATCGTGGTCGAGCTGCATGGATGGCTTGGTGGTACCTGGGGCCTCCCCAGGATGGGCCAAGGGGTTCCTTCATGTTGCAGAAGCTTCTCCATGTGGATAGTGGCCCCTCAGGGCCTGGCTCTGAGCTATTTCTGTGGCTCCCAGAGCTCCCGTTGCCCCTCATTTCACCCCCACGGCAGCCAGCGCGGTGAGGGGGTGACCCGTCACACACGCAGTCCGGGGCAAAGGGGCCGGATCCCCAAGGCTGCCGGTCAGGCTCTCCCCACCCCTCCCTCGGCTTTCCACTGTTTGCACATTTGTAAAACAGGCAACCCAGTCCTCCCTCCCCACCCTCCGCTCTTCCAGAGTTCCCTGGGGTGCCCTCACATGCAAACAAACTCCTGGAAGGGTGGGGGGCCCAAGGTGCAGGCCCCGACCGGGGCCACCAACCCTCGAGGCAGCGATAGAAGAACTGGAGTTGGGGGTGGAGAGAGACTGACGTCCAGAAGCTGCCCACGGCCCCTCTGCTAGGGTGCCACAGAGTCCCCCCTGAGCCACAGGACTGTCCACAGCCCCCTAGCCTGGTTCTGGGCCCGGCTAGCGAGCTCACAGCAAGGAGGACTTCGAGCTGGGTTATAAGGCTGAGTGGAGAGTTCTCTACCTCCCAGGAGGCTGGAGGTAATGAACTTCCTGCCCGTTTAGGGAGAAGGAGCTGCCTAAGCTTCTTGCACAGCCTTCCACAGTCTGGACAGCCTGAGGCCAGGGGGCCAGGGTGCCAGGGTGGGGGGCGGAGGGAGAGATGAAGGTGCATGCAGTGAGCCTCCCCAAGAAAACCAGAGCCAGGAGGCGGCCACCTCACTGGGCCTCGGCCTCCTGTCCTCAGCTTTTTCTAGTTGGCCCCAGAGAGGGGGGCCTGGAAGAGTTTCCCCCACACCCCTGTCTGGGCCCCGGCATGGCTGCCCTGACTGCACAGTCTCTTCCCCACGTAGGGCCTGTCCCTTGCTGTGCTTCAAACCTTCCTGTTGCCATCTCACTTGGAACCAAACCTCAACTCCTCCCTGTGACTTCTGGAGCCCTTGGGGACCCACCCGTCACCCCCTTGTGCACACAGCCATTGCCGGCGTGGTGGCCGAGCCCCGTTCAGGGCAAGGCTGTGAAGCTGGGAAGTGTTGACAATCTTCTATGAGCAAGAAGAGAGGCAGAAGGAGGAGGGGTGTCAGAGTGAAAGGGTGGGACCCTCAGAGGGGCTTTGACGCAAAGGATGCTGGGGGAGCAGTGTTCTGGGACTCTGGGAATGGAGCAAAGAAGACCGAGCACCTGTTCCCCACTAGCCGGGCCCAAGAGCCTCTGGCGATGGGCCGGTGCAGCAGAGCGGAGGGTGGCAGGTTACTGCAGGGGGCACAGGTGGCAGTGAGGGTGCTGGAGGGGACAGAGCGCTCCTTACCGGCAAGCTTGTGTGTGACTCTGAATGGGAGTGAGGAACGCCCCCCTTGTGGGTCGTTTTGGGGCTGGGTGGCTGCTGGCCTCTCTTGAATCCCAGTTTCACTTCCCAACAGCCATGTCCACTTGAGCCTGGGTTTAAGTGACAGTCAAGAGGCTCAGCATTGCTCAGAGAAGGACAGATGGGGAACTCCGTGCTCACGCAGAGGCTTGGCGGATGTGCTGGCTGTGTGTTTCCTTCTCCACTAATCCTGCAGCCTGCAGGAGGGGGTCTGCCAAACGGGGACCCAGGCACTGTGGTCGCCCCCATAGGGAGCACACAGGGGAAGAGGGAAGGCAAGCAGAGAAGTGTGTGTGTGTGTGTGCGCGCCTGTGGTCTCAGGAGGGGCTGGAGAAGGGGAACAGCTGGAAGAGTGCCTGAGGGAAGGGGACCTGAGGGGGAACAGGTGAGAGGCAGGCCAAGGGGAGCCTTAGACTCTAAGGGTGGCTGGCAGCCATCCCGAGGGTGGACCCCAGGCCTAGAACTGGGAGGAGAAGCCACAGGCGGCCCCGAGGGCCAGGCCTTTGGCGCTGCTTCCTCTTGTGGGAGGCCCTCCCCTATCCCTTGGGGGTCTCGGAGAAGGACGCTCCTCTCTGCCTGGCCTGACCTTGCTCTGACAGAGATGTCCCATCTCTCCTCCTGGGTCATGCCCTGCCACCCTCATCAGAGCCGTGGGGCGTCTGAAACATTTTAGCTAAGTCTGACACCCAGGGGAGCGGCCCCAACTTCCCGCTCTGCCCCTCGGGGCTTCAGCCCCCAGCCCGCCCTCCTGCTCTTGCTCCTCTCAGCGCTTGCCTGAGAAACCAAACTGCAAAGTGGGCGTGGGAAACCACGGCCCCTCCTCAGCCACAATTTCCAGAGGATTCTGCGAAGCTGAGTTTCCATGGGAACACGTGCTGGTTGCGCACGGAATCCCACCTTCACAGCCAACATCACGGGACCTTGGCAAGGTGGGGGTGGGATGCTGGGCCAGGCACAGCCACTGCACGTTGGCCACCAGCCCGCACTAACCTGAAATCAAGTTACAGGCAAATCTGCCTCCCCCCCCCCCCACATTCTAATTTAAAGGCCACGCTGCATTCTAAGGATGCCTCTGAGGTTTCCAGGATAGATTTTTATGTTGTTCAATAGTTTTCTTGGCTGACGGCTCAGCCAGGAGGGGTGGGCCGTGGCCTCGGCCCAGCCAGGCTGACAGAGTGCTCTCTCTTTCTCTCTCTGTCCCTCCTGGATGCCAGGGGATGTCGCTTGTCCACCTGAGGGGCTTCACCATCCCTGAATCCAGACTCCTAGAGTTGGGCACATTGGCATAAGGCACTGAGACACTTTCCTTCCTAGGCTCCTCTGACCCGTGATGGCCTCCAAGCCTTGAGCGAGCGCGGGTCAGGCCCTCCTCTCTGCCCTTGGTGTTAGCAAGTGTTTTTTTAACGCGTGTGTCTAAGCAGATGATGCAGACGCACATCGTGAGTAAAACACTTACACTCCAGCAAAGTGAAATCGCCTCTGATGCTCCTGCCACCTTGCAGCCTCCATCCTAGTCCCTTCCCCCGTGGCGACCACTGGGTCATGTGGGTGTGCTTTCTTCCAGGCTGTTTTTATTGCACCTACGTACATATCTGCATACATGTGAAGATCTAAGATCTAGTGCTTGTGAAGGGTTCTGAGAAGCGTGAATGGCATCCTTCTGTAGGCGTTATTTGTGCTTGCTTTGTTCACGCAGCCCCACACGGCGGAGCGGGGGGTCTGCCTGTGACAGCACATCGGAGCTGCCAGATTCTTTGCTAACGGCAAAGTAGTCTGTAGGGCCAGTGGACCCTAATTTCATGAGGCCCCTGCAACGGCCTTTTCCATTCACAGTTTTCCCAGGTCACAGAAGGGACTGCGTGGAGCATCCTTAGACATACCTGCACACCTGCCGGGGTGTGGATACGAACCGTGTTAACGAGCGCTGCCAAGTCGTCACACACGTAGGTCGTACTGCTCCCTATTCCTCAGGCTTTTTATCTAAAATATTTCACTTAATCCTGCGAAGTGGGAGCTCGTCTCCCTGTTTTCCCAGGGCAAAAACTATGAATCAGAGAAGCTGATTGGCTAAAGGTCCTGTGGCCTGGAAGGGGCACTGCTGGGCTGGCTCCTGCTCTGTGCAGTCCCGCTGTCTCCAGGGGCAGGGAGGAGGCCAGGAAGAGCCTTGGAGGGACTCGGTGCCTCCAGGGCTGGGGAAGCCCATGAAGGGACCAATTTCCTCCATAGACGGCCTGTCAGCTTTACCTTGCCCGTCCCTGTTTCTCAGACCTGTGGGAATGGTGGTGTCCCCTCCCCAGTGGTCTGTGGAGGCAGGGCAGAAGAGGTGACGGGGCGGCACCCGCCTGACAGCCCACACCCTGCGGGGCCTGGTTAAGGCGGCCTCGATGTTTGGATCCCAAGCCTCCACTGGAAATTTCTGGCACAGCACGCCTGGAGATGTGAGCCGCCTCTTAGAAGCTTTATAATCTGGGATGATGCCACTGTAATCGTCATGGTCCCACACAGTTCTCTTGTTACCTGAAAACCTACTTGCAGTGGCTGTCTCTGGGGAGGGTTTAATTTTACCACCCCAGACCTGAAGGGGCTGAGGAGCACTTGCCCACCCCATCCCGATTCCCCAGTGAGTGCCAGGGGACCACGTTCTTGCTGACTCAGGGCACAGCCCCGTACCTGGCTCCCCGCCATGGGCCCCGGGCTGATCTCCACCGAGCTTACCCATCGAGTCTCCCTCCAACCCCATTTCCTTCCGGCCTTTTCCAGTCTCTGCCACCGAACTGATCTTTTGACAGCACAGATCTCACTGCGTTTCAAAACCCTGCAGTAACTTGCATTTATGGTCCAATCATTTCCACAAAGGGGCTCAGATAATACAAGAAGGAAAAATAGTCTTCGCAACAAATAGTGCTGAGAGAAATGAACATCCACATGCAAAAGGAAGAGGTTGGACCCCTACCTCACACCCAATGCAAAACCTCACGGCGGCCTCCACTGTCCACAGGTGGGAGGCCTGGCCCTTCAGCCCTGCACTCGGGGCTCTCACAACCCCTGGCTGCAACACTGTGCCAGGCCTTGTGCTGAGGCTGGGATAATAGATGATTCTGTCTTTATGGAGTCCCTTAGCCTCCTTTCTGACCAGCTCCTGCTGGCCCAGTGTCACCCAAGGCCCATCCATGCTCTCGTTCACCGTTGCTATTCCCCAAGGTGCCAAACCCTCCACCTCCGAACCCAAGCAGGAATTCCTGCTCAAATGCCACCTCTTCCATGAAGCCTTCCCTAAAATCCCCTCCTCCACCAAGCAGTTTATCTATCTCTCTCATTGCTCTGACCTCCTCTCGTTGATTCAATTCATACACATCCATCTCCTCCAGGAGGCTCTGGACTTCCCGAGCGTAGATTGGGGGGACACTTTGTTTCTCTTTGTGCCTGACTCAGCGGGGGCTCAAGAGCCATTTGTTTAAAGAATAAGAGAACCTTTCCCTTGGCTGATCATTTAGGGCCAGTTCCTGCTGAAAGAGGGAGAATAATTTTTTCCCCCAACCCAGGAAATGATCTTTAATCAGTACGTGATCTATTTTCCATATGTAAAATTGAGACAGACATGTTGCCACACTCACTGCAGCAGGAGAGGCAAGGCGATGCACGAAAGGCTCGAAATGTTCGGGGAGGCCAGCCCCGTCCCGCCTGGTGGGGATGGGGAGGGGCAGGCTCAGTGCCAGGCGGCTGCGGGCGAGGCCCAGGCACAGGAGAAAGGCCAGCAGCAGCCCCTCCCTGCTTCACCTCCCGGCTGTCAGAGGCTCCGATCGATGACACGTGCCTGAGGAGTGTGTGTCAGGGGCCGCAAGCCCTGTTAGGGTGGTTCTGCTAATTGATCCCAGAAGCCCCTATCACTGCCAGGGGTTGCCTCAGCTGGCTCAGCAATGTCCTAACTGCTGTCCCTCGCCTCTCCAGATGGCCTTCTCTCCTGCTTCAGCCGCCTCTAGGCTAGGCTAGCCCTGACCACACGGGGCCTGGGAGCCTCCAATCAGCCGGCAGAACGAAGCCCAGTGGGGGGTGCAGGGTGGGGGCACTAAAGAAGCCCCCTGCGGGTCTCTCATGTCCCAGCTGAGTCCCAGCCTCCCCTAAGAGTGGTTGTATTGATAGGAGAGGCTCAGGGCTGCTCAGGACTTAAAAAGTTGTCCTACTCCAATCTGTTGGGAACCAGCCAGGACCCAGCCTCAAATGCCCCTCACTTTCCTTCAGTAGCCCCACAGTGACTGCCTCCTGTGGGGGCGCCCTGAGATGCCATGTGTGGGGGATAGAGCCAGGAGAGCTGCTGGCCTCCTGACCTATCAGGACAAGTCTGTGTAGGTGAGTCCCAGTGGGGACGAAGACTCCGGAGCCAAGTGACTACGTCCAGAAAGAAAAATGGGAACCCTCGTGCACACAGTGAACCCCGAGCTCCCGCCCCTCAGGCCCCCACCCCCGCCCACCTGTGCAGTGGAGAGGAAAGCAAGCCCAGGCTAGTCTGGCCCCTCAGCCCACTCCTACCCCACATCTCAGTTCTCGCTGGGTTCAAGCCCGGAGTTGGAGATTGTGGACAGCTTTGGAGAGGAGCAGCGACTGTGAAATGGTATGGGGTTTCTTTACGGGGAGGTGAAAATTTTCTGGAATTAGATAGTGCTAATGGTGGCACGACCTTGTGAATATGCTCAACACCACCGAATCGGACACTCTAAAGGGTGAATGTTATATGTGAATTACATCTCAGGAAGAGGAAACAAAAACAAAATCTGCCCTGTTTAAATACATTCTGTATCCACTGTCCATGACTCCTAAGACAGAACACACACACACGCACGCACACACGCACACACACATGCACGCACATGCACACACGCACACATGCATGCACGCACTTTCCCAGGACCTGGTCCAGATCTGCCCTCCACCCCTCTACCCCAGCCTCTCCTGCGCTGTCTTCTTTCCTGCCCTTCCTCCCTCCCTCCTACAGAAGGATCTTCCTGGGGTGGCCTCTCTCAGCCCCTAAGCTCTGGCAGAGTGCAGCTCCCTCTGCTGGATAGTTAAATGCCTGCTGAGTTCCTATCTGAAGCTAGGCACTGTTCCCCTTTTATAGATGAGGAAACTGAGGATCAGAGAGATGTAGCAACTTGACCAAGACCACACAGCTGGCAGATGGTGCAACTGAGATCCAAGCCCCAGAAGCGACTTCAGAGCTTCTGATCAGCACCACTTTGCTCGCTTGCCTTCTATGCCCCTCCCCCAGATGACTACCTGGAAGTTGTGACTTTGCAGATGTGATTAAGGGTCTTGAGATGGGGAGATTATCCCGGATTATTACAACCGCATGGGTCCCTATAAGAGGGATGCAGAGAGAGGTAACTGAAAGAAGGCAGAAGGCAGCGTGACATGGAATCAGAGACAGAGATTTGAAGATTCTATGTCTTGGTTTTGAAAACGGAGGAAGGGACCATGAGCCAAGGCATGCAGCTCTAGAAGCTGGAAAGGGCAACAAAACAGAGCCCCTGGATGGGGCGTGGCCCTGCTGACACCTTGGTTTATGCCCAGTGATTTTGGATTTCTGGCTTCCAGAACTGTAAGAGAATACATGTATGCTGTTTTAAGCCACCACGTTTATGGTAATCAATGATAGCAGCCCCAGAAAATGAATGTGCCCTCTCCTTCTGGAAATATCTATTCCTTGAGACACCCTCCTGCACCCTTGGGCAGTGAAAGTGAGGGCCTTGAAGGATGAGGGTTCTCCGGGTAGGGAATATCATAAACAAAGGCCTGAAGACAGATGGAGCGAGATGGCAGGAAATGTGAGGTGTCTGGGAGGAGCCTGGGGAGATGACACCAGACTCAGATAGTGAGGGGTTTTGGATACCAAGATGAGGCCTGAGGAGCTCACAGAAGTTGGGGAGCAGGCAGGCAAAATCACCTCCAATGTTCTCCAGGAGGCAGCTCGAATAAGCCACTCTGGGGAGGGTAGCCTGTTCCAATGTGGAGGCTGCCGAGATAGACAGAAGCCTAGGGGCTGGGACTGGGGCCAAGGAAGTGGAGGATGGAGTAGGGGAACAGACTCTAGAGTCACTCTGGAGGGGGGCCTGACAAGACCTGGTGACCTGCTGGCCTCAAGACATAAGACTGAAGGGGTGAACATGCCCCCGTCCAATTGACAGAGGATGATTTCAGCAAACACAATCAGAAGCACAGAAGTGAAGCGGCAAAGTGAGGCAAAATCCAGGCAGCAACCAGGGGGAGGTGTCCCAAAGGCAGCCAAGAGAATGGGTCAGATCTCAGAAGACAAGTTGAGGCTTCAGAAAGGTGAGGAGGAAAAACTGGGATAGTCACAGTGGCCACAGCTGCAGGAGGAATGAGGGAGTTAGGGAAGGTGTACCTAGAGATGGACCCCCATGAACAAGGGATCTCGAGAAAAGGGCCCTGAACCTCCTCGCCTGCTGCTGCTTCCCGGGGTGCAAACCTCAGAACCCACCTGGCCCTGTATGGAACTGGACCCTTCCTGGTGGGCTCCACTTTAGGGAAACCTGATAGCAAATTCCAAACCAATAAGAGCAAATAAATGAGTGGTGATTACTGACAATAGGAGAGGGTCCACCACAGGGTGCCTCCAAATAGCATCTTCTCCAGTATGTTTTAAGTGCTTTATAGGTCATTAACTACTTGACAGAGAGAGCCTGACACTCAAAGCAAAGAATTCTGTGCCTCTGCCAGGGAAAATCAATCAGAAATGAAGATAGAGCATCACTGGCGTTAGGATGTACTGGGTGGGCGAACGGGATTCAATTTACACATAATTTTAAGGTCCTCTCCATTGTGTAAAATGAGGCATGATGGTATCCGAGGCCATTTATAAATCCCAAACTGGAGTTTAGAAATACTTAACCTCCTCCCTGTCATTTTTCTGTTAATTAAATGTTTCAAAGACATAGAAAAGTACAGAGTCAAGCTTAAACATCTAAGCCTATCACCTAATTCTGACAAAACATTATAGCTATGGTTGAAGGACCCACTTAAAAAAAAAATGTTTTTCATTTTTCTTCCTGCCTTTTCAAATCTTTTCTGTCTTCTGCTCCCACCTCCTCAGGGAGACTTAGGCTGACCATCCACCCTTGCCTAAGACATTGCTCCTTCCTCTGAAATCTGAGCATAATTACTGCCTCTTTAATTAACTTGGCGATTAATCACCACCTGCTTGTGAAACAGCTTTTATTGTCCTTGTCCATCTTGCATGCAGGATGTGGGTGGGGGTGGGGACCAGGCAGGCAGAAGGAGGAGGGGCAGGCAGGCTGGGCTCTCAGGGCCCCAAGCTGGGGAGGGTCAGCTAGAGGCAGAGGCCTGAGAAAGCCTGATATCCAGAGGGTCAGCTGCCTGCTGGCTCTGTTGAGGTGGCTGCCAGGTACCAGGAACCTGAGTGAGCTGGAGATAAACCCCAAGAGAAAAGTGGGCAGCTAGGAGGGCAATCTACCCTGGGCAGCCTCAGGGCATCTGCTCTCATTGTTCCCTCTAACTGAAATGTTCTTTCCTCATTGGGCCTTGTTGTGGGTTGTGTGGTGTCCCTCAAAGAAATATGCTGAGGTCTTAACCGCCCGTACCTATGAATGTGACCTGATTTGGAAATAGGGTCTTTGCAGATATAATCAAGATGAGGTCGCACTGGGTCGGGGCGGGCCCTAGATCCAGTGTCTGGTGTCTTTATAAGAAGGCCTTGTAAAGACAGAGACACAGGAAGAGCGCACTCGGCCACCAAGCTGGCCCCTGTGCACTCCTGAACCTGGATGCCCAGGACCTGGGATAGCATTTTTCCGGTCCATTAACCCTCCCCACCCAGATCCAGGAGCAGCTCTGACACCCTGGTCTGTCAGAGGAAGCCGTCTCTCCTATCCCTTATCAGCGACAACTCCACAATTGAAAGAATCCATGTAAGGGGTTCTCAAAGACTGCCCTCCCCGCAAAATAGCATATTTGCTCAGGTCAGTTTGCTTAATGATAGATTCCTCACATGTCCCCACATCTTCGGAGGTGGGCAAAGTAGCCTGGTTTGAGTAGAGTGCTTCCAACTTCCCCTGTGATTTTGGGAGGAGGGAGTCCCAAGAAAGGAGAGGGAGGGCCCAGCAGGCTACTAGGATTTGAACATGGAGGCTGGGCCATCCCATTCCTACTGCCAAGTGCAACGATCTCTTTTGATAGATGGGAAACTGAGGCTCTGACACTCCACTGGGCATCGCCGTGTAGAAGAGAGCTGAGGTCCAGTGATGTCAGCATGTCCCATTTTCAGCTCCTCCATTCATTCCCAGGGGAGAGCATTTCCCTTCAGCTCAGTCTCTCCGTTCTTGAAGGAGAATAATAATACCACCTTCTTGGGGTATCACTAGCGGTAAAATAGCTCTAAAAACCTGTATGTACATTTTCCATTCATTCAATCAGCAAACACGTGTTAAGCACCTACTGTGCATCCAGGTCCTGGTGGATACAATGGTGAACAGCACAAATCCTGTGTCCCCGACCTCAAGGTGCTGTTTGGTAGAAAGAGACAAAAAAAAAAAAGTTACATTTGGAGTGGTTAAGTGTAACGATGGGGGGGGTGCACGGAAGCAGCGAGGAAAAGTCTGCAGATGTCAGAAGGGCCCAAAAGAGCAGCAGCGGCCACAGGAAAGAAAGGGCAAAGAATGAAAACCATAATCCCCCACCCCCACCGCCTGAGCCCCTTCTTCGTCTCAGCCAATCAGGCGTCAGCATCGGCAGCGGGCCGACCAATCAGGAGCCGGAAGAAGAGCGCTGGTCCAGAGCCGCGGCTTCCCGGGAGAGAGCGGCCGGAGGCCCAGCGCCCCGCCCGACCCCGCCCAGGCCCCGCCCCGCCCCGCCCCAGACCACGCCCCCTCGGCCGGGCGCGCCTGCCTGGAGCCCCCTAGCTCGCTCCCCGCCGCGGAGGCAGAGTATTGTCCGAAAGGCCGAAAAAGAAGGAAACGGGGCGGTTGGGGGACCACCACGTGACCGGGAGAGGATTATAACATTTTCTTTCACCGTCGACAATATTGCAAAATGTATGAAGGAGACGGCGCCGCCGGGACAGGAGCGTGAGGGCGCGGGCAAGGTAAGCGTGTCCCTCGGCCAGTTTCGCCCGGCGTGGGGGACCCCGGGGGAGAGCGTGGGGCGCCACCCCCACACGGAGCGGCCGTCGCGGGGTCTGCGTCCGGGTCGGCGTTCCGAAGGGTCTCTGAGCCTCCAGCGGTGTGGACGCGGTCCGGAGCCGAGGCATCTCCGAGGCGGCGCGAGCGCGGCCCGAGAGCGGGGCATCTTCTGTGACCTGGGGGCCGCTGAGGCGCCGCGGACGAGCGCAGGTGGCCCGACCGGCGCCCCAGAACCCCGCGGCGGTCCGGACGCGCCCGTGGAGCTGAGGCTGGCAGTGCGCGTAACTCAGCGGCGGAGGCCGTGGGGACGCCCCCGAGGCTCCCTCCAGCGACCCGGGGCAGGGACGCTGTGCGGACACGCGCCCGCGGTGGCGCCGCCGCAGCCCGCCAGCAGGTGCGGGCGCTGGCGGCGGCCGACGCCGAAAGTTTTGCTGGAGTGCGCGCTGCGGGCGGCGCGGAGCAGGCTCTGGGCGCATCCTGGGGACGCCGCTTGGGGGGCTGGGACCCCGCGCACCCCCACGTGGTGTCGCAGCCGCCTCCCGCGGGCGGGGACTGCCGGCTGCGGGAGTGTGTGGGGCGCTGTGAATGAAGCCCCAAACTCGGTCCTCAGCGGCTGCGGATCTGAGTCCTCGAGGAAAAGCAGAGAAGATTTACTTTGAGCCTTTCAGACGAGTTCACCGAGCACTCGCTGCGCCCGCTCCGAGGCGCGGTGTCTCCATCTCACCTGTGGTCATCCGCTGAGGGGACGCAGACCTGGTCTGGTCCAAGCCCTGAGCCCAGCTCCTCTTCTTTTACTTCTGCTTCAGTGCGGAGAAAGGGTGCCAGACGCGGTAGTGTGTGTGTGTATGCGTGTGTGTGTGGGGGGGTGCTGATGGGACCTGAGGGGGTGGCGTAGGGACGCCCTGGGTTGGGACCCCTGGATCTACTTCCCACTGCCTCTTTGTGGCTCCAGGCGGCCCCACAGCGCCAGGCAAGGGAATGAATGGAGGAGGGAAGGCAGTGGGGAAAAGGGAGAGTGTTAGCCAGGTAATGCTACTGCCCCCTTACCTCGTCCTTAGGGGTACTGTGCCTGGGGAAGATCAAGTGGGGCAGGGTATCTGTATGACATTGTCGTGTAGGGGAAGGAAGACACCCAACCCCAGTCTCTACCACAGGCGAAGGGAGCCCCGAGGCTGGAAGAGATACCAGGGTGATTCTTGGGGTGGCTGACTCGGTCTCATCCCCTAAGACTCTCTGTGTCTTTTGCCCCATTTTTACTCTCACACCCACCTAGTCTCTGTGATTCCTCTACCACGGGTCCTTTGCACATGTTGTTTATTTGATCAACAAAGTAGTCATCAAACATCTACTATGTCCTAGGCACGGGTAATTTAGCAGTGAACAAGACAGACCCAGTCTCTGCCCTCATGGGATTTCCAGATCAGTGCAGGGACATAGATAATAAACATCAGCTGGGAAGGGAACGGGGTCTGGGAATGGGAGGCAATCTTGGGTGGGCATCAGGGAAGGCTTCTCTGCAGAGGTGACAGTGAATCACAGGGATTAATGCCTCCTCATCCTTTGGCCCTGGGAGACCTTCTCTGACCTCTCTGACCTGACACTTCCCCTATGACAGTCTCTCCTAGACTGGGGACCACTCCCTCCATGGACATTTTTATGTCATTATTGGATTATCAATTATAAGCGTCATGACAGCAGGACCTGTATCTCTTCTGGGCCAATTGTAGGCAAAGTAAATAAAGAATGAGTAGCATTTCCCCAGAAAGAACGTCGCTGCTACGAGGTCAGGCATCCAGATGGCAGAAACCTTTCTTTCCCCGTCACTGTCACCGGCCTGAGTCCTGGGCTCCACGCCCCATTTGCCGTTCACAGCAACAAAGTAAAAAAAACCAGCGTAGTGGGGAAGAGAGCAGGGAAGGCCTGGCGCAGATGGCCCGCTGAAGTTCCAAGGCTGGTCCACCAGAAGGGAAGTGAACCTTCCAGGGCTGGGGGGACGGGGCGTCCTGGGGATGGGTGCCCATCCTGTTCTCTGAGCTCAGACCAGCCTACTCCTCATCGTTTTGACCCAGAGCTCTTCATATGCTACTCAGGGAGAAGGTGGTGGCCAGCAGGCTCCCTGGGATGGCCAGGGTACAAGGCCACACAGTAACTGCCTGGCCTCCACTGCCTATCCCACCCCATCCTGGGCAGGCAGGACCCCGGGACGGTGCCTCTCTGACCCAGAGTCAGGCCTCTGGGCCACACATAGCTGCCCAGGTGATCTGCAGTTCATTTAAACTCCTGGCTGGAATGTAAGAATCAGGCCTAGAGGAGCTGACTCTAATTTTTATTTTTTGTGGTTTCCATACTCAGTGAATTTCTCCCTCCCCTGGCTCTGTCAGACCTGTGCTCCTGGCACCTTTCCTATGGCAGATTACACTCTCAGAGATGCCTGGCAAAGCTTTTAGCGCCCCCCCCCCGCCCTCCCCACTTCAGGGGATTGAGCAGCCTCCATGCATGCAGGGCTAGAGAGAGAGAGAGCATCTACGTGCTTTGCACGCTCTGGCAGGGACGGAATAAAAGCAGCTTCCCCACCACCCAGCCAGACAGCCCTCCTGACTGGAATTGCTTTAAAAAATTAATTTGCAATGATTTACTCCCTTCTGCTCTGTGGGGATCACCAGCTTTTAAAATATGTATTTAAATCAGATTCACAGCTCCCAGATCAACCTTAACTGCCTCCCCTCACCCAGCAGAAAGAGCACTGGATTCGGAGTCAGCGACTTAGAGGTTCAGGCCAAGTTCCGCTAATGAGGAGCTGTGTGACCTTGGGCAAATTACTTAACCTCTCTGCGCCTCCATTGGCTCCTCTGGAAACTGAGGTTAATGATAATTTTTCCCTCACAGGGTGTTGTGAGGATTAAATTAGATAACGTTCAGGGAAGAACTGTGCCATGCCAGGCCTGTATTTTCTGTTTCCCAGGATTGGCTGTCCCACTAATTAGCCTGGTGACCTTGGGAAGGCCACTCAGTCACTCCTGGCCCTCAGTTTCTGCATCTGAAAAGCACCGGGGCTGTTCTGGGAGATGAGGCCACAGAGCCCCCCACCTCCAGCCCTGAGCCCCCACTCATATCCTCCTGCCCTCTGCCAGGTACCCTCCCCTCGGCCACCCCTTTTCTGATCATCCAAGCACTCCGTTCTAATTGGAGATGGTCCCCCTCCCCAGCTGCCTCTCCTCCTGGCTCCCTGTGAAGTCATAGGGTTTGGGCCCCAGGGGCCTGCAGATCTTGGCTCATTTTCAGGTACAATTAGCTGTGATGTCACAGGCTTCAGAGATGGCCTCAGTGGGCGTGTGGCCAGGCCGCTCAAAAGCCAGGACTCTGCTCAGTCTGCGGCTCGCAGGGTTCTCCCAGGCCCCGGGTCCCCGTTGCCACTGGTGGGGGTACAGCTTCCCAGGCAAAGCCGGTTTCATTTCTGTACTTTATGACTCCTTGACGCCCAGAGTCTGAGTGTAAATTAGTTCTACCGTGTGCTTTTGTTGGCAACTGTCTGTTCCTTGGAAGCGAGGGGCTTTGTCAGGAAGAACAAAGCTGTTGGGTGTTTTTCTGATTTGGGGATGCGCATTCCTGGGGGGGAGGGCTCGTCGCTTCTCAGCATTGTTGAGTCCTTGGTTCTCAGACTGGATGGTTTTATTTTGGGTTTTTAAGTCCTATGGCTTAAGATTCACATATGTTTGTGTGTGTGTTGGCTGAGGGATTCTTTTTCCTCCTTTTTGGCTTCCATAGTGTATTCTGTGGAGGCTAATTCTAGGGACTGAACTTTTCAAATCACTGCTTCAACAGCTCTTAAAAATCTGGACCTAGTTACTCCTGTCATCCATGTGTGAAGATTTAGAAAAAAAAATTCCAGACCCGAGGGTGGGCAGCCTGGAGGATGTACAGCTCCTGGCAGCGTGCTCTGGCTGTCGACCTGAGGTCAGAGCCCAAATGTCAAGCGCCTCTCGGGGGGCACAGGAGGTTGGGGGGCGGGAGAGGGGGGTTGGGAGGCATGGTCTGCTCCCTGCCAGACATCTGGATATTTAGAAAACATCTGGGTGGCTGGATTTTTCAGGTTTCTGCCTGACATTTAATATCGCAAACATCGAGCCTGCCTCCTGTCCCCCAAACACACCCAGCCCCTCCCCACCCCCTTCCTGACGGGTAAGAAACATCCATTCTTTCCAATTCCCCAGCGTTTCCCCCCCTACCGGAAATCTGATGGGCTTATGACATCATGGCTGGCTGCTGAGCGATGAAGTGGATGCCACAAAGAAATCCGACATATCAGATGGATTCTGAAATCAGCGCCCCCCCTTCACCCCCGCAGCTGTAGTAATAGGCCTGAAGTCAGGAGAGAATGTAAGCTTTGTTTAAAATAAAAACAAACAAACAAAAATAAACCTAAGCCCTACACTGTATTGAAGACGGTTTTTTAAAGCAAACAGACCTTTTGGACATCACCCCATTTTAATAGAAATGCTTGTTTTTAATGAAACGAAAATGGCTAATGAATCAGACCCGAAGCTGTGTGTGAACGTTCCATTTCTGTTGGGGTTCTGTGTGTCCTTATTCTTGAAGAAAGGGGTGGTTGATCTCCCCTCATTACTTTGTTATTCAAATGGGATAACCTTTTTTTTTTTTTTTTTTTGAGACCAATAAAATTCACAGTGTAAATTGCTGGTTTATGTTTTTCCAGGAATCCATTTTTGTAGACTGATGGTGGACCCGATCTGGTCTGTAAACATTGTATTTCCCTCTGCTGGTTTTTTCTGGCTGTGAAACTGTTAGGAAGATGCAGTTAAGCCTGCTTTTCAGTCTCCCCTCATGGTGGGGGGGGGGGCAGGCAGACTGTGTAGTTCTTGGGATGAAAAACCTAGGACAAAGTCAGGAGGGGACCAAACGGTAGAGGGATGGATGACACAAGTCCGTCCCAAGGCGTTCTAGGAAGCGGGAAATCCACTGTCTTCCCCCATCCACAAAGGGGTGCGAGGACCTAAGAAATAGCTCCAGGCTGAGAGACCTCACCCCTGATGCAGGCCCAGGTTAAAGGGAGCTCAGGGTCCCAGGTGTCATGTCCACCAGGCTCCTGAAGCAGACATTTAGAGTCTAATAGACCTGCATTGGAGTCCCAGCTTCTAGTGGACAAGCTGTGGGGCGCTGGGCAAGTCACATCACCTCTTAGTCACTGCCCCGTAAACAGGCACAGTGACCTTGCTGGGCCTGCTGGCAGAAGTGATAGAGCTGGACGCTCCGCCACGCCCAGCCACCCCCAAGGGCTCCAGGGTCCGTCTTAGTGTGGGACAGGCCCGTAGAGATGCTGTCGCTGAGTGCACCTCCTGGGTTTTGCATCCTTGTACTGCCAGCCACTATCTGCACGATGACATTGACCTGGGTGATGACATTGATCTTGGTAATGACGCTGACCTCTGCTTTGCCTTCCTCATTTGTCAAACCATAATAATAATGGGACCAACCTCACACACGGGCTGTTGTGAGGGCTGACACAGTGAGTGCTCCCCAAGAGCCAGCCATTACGATGAGAAGTGGCCGTGAACCCCGCAGGCAGAGTGCTCGGTACAACTGTCGATCCTGGGATGGGAGCGGGTGTGTCCCGCTGAGCGCAGGTGGAGGATGACCAAGGACTGAATGGAAAAGCCCTCATCTCTGTGCACAGAACTTTCCATGGCTCCGCATGGCCCAAGGGGAATAAAGCCCCCTCCTCATCTGAGCAGCACACCTCACACTTGGGCCTTGTCCACTGTTCTTCTCGCCCTTGTTTGTCCGTCTCCCCAGGCAGCTGGCGCACGCCACCTTCTTTGTATGAAATACTAGTGGATAGGCCATGTAACTGAGCACCTGCCACCACTGTACCCAGTGCACATGACGTGGCTTAACTCACGTGATCCTCACACCAACCCGTGCAGGGCGTGCAGCTATCATTCTTACCAGAGGCAAAGACGGACACCGCAGGGGTTAAGTCTCTTGCCCAACGTCCCAGAGCCTGGACTGGAGCCAGGGGTCCGGCTCCTGGACCCATCCACATAACCCGGCTCCACCGGTGCCCTTGGGCCTTCCTCCTCCGCTTCCCACCTCGCCCTGAAGCCGGAGCACCTGCCTTCCCAGAATGCCCTCCCCACCTCTGCCTGCCAGGACTCTGACACCACCTCGGCCCGAAGGACTTCCCAGAACCCCGTCCTGCCACGTGGGAGGAGAGCTGGCAGTGCCTCACCTGCCCTTCTCGGGGCGTGGCTCTCTGTGGTTGGCCCCAGGGCCCCTTGCCCACCTGTCCTAGTGGCCAGGAGCTGGGCCTCAGCTGGGTCTGTGTTGTTCTCGCCTTGGGACTTGTATCAACACAGAACCATGTCAGCAGGCCTTTACCGAGGACCTCGTCTGCATGAGACACAGCGCCCGACTCTGCAGGTACCCACTCCCAACCTGGGCTTCTTCTCTCCCAGACTCCCACTGGTCCAGCTGACCCCTGTGCCACCTCTCCGTTTGGATGGCCAGTGAGCAGCTCCACCTCAGCAGGGCACAAACCGAGCTTCTGAAATTCCCCCCAAACCTGCCCGACCCCCACTATCTTTCCCCATCTCAAGTAACGGCATCTCTCTTTCTCCATTTCCTTGCTCAGGCCAAAAACCTTGGGATCATCTTTGAGATCCTTGAGATCTCCGTGCCCTACCCGCACCCTCTCCCATCACTCCCTCATTGATTCAATCCATCAGTTAATCCTATCGGTTCTACTTTCAAAATACATCAGCAGTTTGACCCCTTCCTTCCACATCCGCAGCCACCACCTGTACTACCCACCCCCACAAGCCTCCTCAGGGGTCTCCTGCTTCCCGCTCAGCCCCTGGAACCCCTTCTCCACGCAGCAGCCAGGGCAATCCTGTTAGAGCGTAGGTCAGCTCCTGCACTCTTCCCGGTACCCTGCCACGGCTCCTGGCCCGTGCGGGATCGGAGTCCTGCCTGTGGACCCCACTCGTTCCCTGTCTGACCTCAGCTGCTTTCATCCTCCACTTCGCTTATCGACCTCCCTGCTGTTTCTCCAACACGCCATGTGCATTCCCACCACAGGGCCTTTGCACCTGCTGTTTCTCTCCCCAGGGTGCTCTTTCCTCTGAGATTTGCATCACTTCTTTTACTTTTACTTTCTTCAGAGATCTGAGCAAACGTCACCTGCCTGGAGCCACTTTCCCTTGCCGCCCTCCCCCGTCCTCTCCCCAGCCTGTCACGCTTTCCCTGCTCTGTTGCTCCTCATACCAGTCATTCCCACTTGATCTTCCACACGTACGTACTTGTCACTAGAACATAACTCTCACTAGAGCTCTGCCTGTCTTCTCACTGCCGAGTCCCCGGCGAGTGACAGGAGAGATGGATGCCGGGACAGCGAATATTAAACACCTTGTCTGTGCCAGGTTCTGTGCTGGGTGCTGAGGTGGCATGTATGACGAGACTCCCCCCGCTGCCACCCACAGAGCCTTAGTCTGGAAGGGAGACAGCACCGAGTGACAGTGTGGGGTGGTGTCTGGGAAGGAGCTCGGTGGAGGAATTGGTCCAGCTGGTCTGAGGGAACTTCCTGAGGGAGGGGGCATACACGTGGTGACCCGAGAGGTGAACAGGAATTGGGCAGGAGCAGGGTTGAGTGGACAGGTGGGCCCTTGGGGCTGAGGATGGGGCTGTGGGCAGGGAAGAGTAGGCGGGGCCTTCAAGGTCAACAAGAACCACCTGGGTGGAGAGAGGGGCAGGTTTTCCAGGTTGGCCGGCTTTACGATGCAGGCAAAGGCCCCAAGGCAGGAATGCGTGCGTGCGTGCGTGCGTGCGTGCGTGCGTGTAGCTTGGCCAGCGAGACAGACAGGGGAAGGTCTTCAGTGCTGCCTGGAGAGGTGTCAGGAGGAGCAGCAGCAGAGCCTGGCTTGGAATCCCAGCTCTCCCTCTCCAACCCCATAATCCTGGATGCATCACATCCCCTCTCGATGGCTCAGTTTCCCATTGGTGGACTCGTGACCACGTGCCTTTCCTGCAGCCGTTCTGCCTCACGGGACAGGTGAGACTTAAGCCTGAAGGGACCGAGGGTAGAGAGCCGTGTGCCGGGAAGAGCATGGTCAGCACGGGGGACAGAATATGCAAAGACATGAGGCCCTTCTCCTGGGTTGCATTTCTCCCGTCCTTCCCTCAGCGAGCAAGACAATGATGCTGTCCCCAGTGGGGGCCAAGGCTGGGGCATGCCTGGCTTTGCACCTGAGGAGTTACCAAAATTTGTCCTCATACTCTGCTGAGCCTCACAGTCCTGTGAACAGGCCCCTCCTTGAAGCCCCCACCATGGGGCTGCTCTGGTCAAGGCCATTACCTTCTTTGGGAAGGCGAGTCAGAGAACTTCTGGAAAGTTCTCTAAGCCTCTCTCATTGGCTGAAGCTTTTCTGAAGACTCTGGATATTTCTGGAATGTACCAGGGTTATCGACTCCCTCAGGCCTCACAACACCCGTCCCATAGGGGTTGTCGTTATCCCCATTTTACAGATCAGGAAACTGAGTTCAGAGGGGAGCAGTTACCCAAGGGAGGCCTGCAGGGTGAGCGGGCCGTCCCGCTGTGTTCACTCTCTGAAGGCTGCTGTGAGGGCAGAGGGCCCGGCTCTGGGCGGCGCTCGGCCTAAGGTGGGCCGGTTTCAGCCCACACCGAGAAGAACTTCCTTCCAGGTTCTCCCACAGAGAGCCTTTTGCAGGAGTGGGCTCCCTGCCATCACTGGAGTTTCAACAACGTCTGCACGTGGGGAGGGGAGAGTAAGGTCGGAGAGGCTGTTGGACTGAGCAGTCCAAGTGTCTTTGACTTATCCAGGCGTCAATTTCCTTATCTGAGAAATAGGGGTATTAATACCCAGCTGTCGGAGGCCCCAGGAGTCAAGGAATGCTGCAAGGCACCCAGCCCTTTTCTGGCCCACAGGCGCCCAATAAGTGCCACTGTTCCCTCCCGTGGCTCCCAGAATTCCCCTATAATGGCCAGGCTCTGAGAACAACTGCTCTGCCCTGTGGAGTCGCCCCACGGACGCCTGCTGCCTTCCTGTCTGGGGAGCTGGGGGTCCAGGCCTGCGGTGGGCTGGCCCTAGACATCCGCCTCCTGGTCTCGTCTGTCGGCTGGGCCCAGCCCCATAACTAGGAGTTCCCACAATGACATTTTGGAAAGCACGGTTTCGAGGGTAGACGTGGGCCTCTTGCCACCTCTGACACTGGCCTTCAGGAGGCAGGGCTCACATTTTGTCTTTGTAATAACCTCACAGCTCTCATCGCAGCCCCGCCCAGGCTAAGCCCGAGTCTCCCTGCCTCCCAGAGCTTCCTGGCTAGCCAGCTAGGAAATGGCTCCATGCCAGGTCCCTCCTGGGGTGTGAGTGTTCTCTTGTCTGTGAGCCGCCAGCCCTTGCACGGGGCGGGGGAAGGATCACTGGCTTGGATGTCCTGGAGTGTGATGGGGGTCTCTGGGCTGTGCAGGAGGGCAGATCGGCACAATCCTGACTCAGCCCTCGTGTCTTTGCACATTCTCTTCCCCCTCCTCACCATGCTCTTCCTACAGACTCAGCTCCATCTGGGGGTCCCTCAGGGCTTAAGTCCCACCCTCTCCGTAAGGCAGGACAGTGCCACAGGAAAGGCACGTGGCTGGGAATCCACAGGACTGTTTTCAAATCCTGCCCTG
>PVKZ01005836.1:0-45324 GCA_004027375.1 Macroglossus sobrinus | reverse complement strand
CACCACACACCATACACACACACACCACACACACACACCACACACACACAGGAAATACACAGTCTCACCCGACAGAGAGAAGGGATGAAAGTCCTTAGCGTCACCAAAGGGAGCCCTGTTGACTGGTGCTTTGGCCCTAAGCCAGTGGCTCAGACTGGTCAGAAGGTCCAAGTCTTCGGCTGCTGGCGCACCTGTTTATGGTGCTATCGGGATAGACTTGAGCATCATCCGATGTGGCCTTACGGGGTGGGAGCCATAGGCTTGTCGGCTCTTGCAGATGGGGACTTATCCCGGACAGTCGTGGCTGGCGTGTCTGTGGTTTTGGGTGTTTCCTTTATGTGTACGTTTCTGTGGTTTGGGGCATTCCCCCTCATAATGTGCAAGTTGACATTGCTCTCGTGACGCCCGTGGAATCCATTTGGTAAAGCCCCCAAAGTCCTCATTTCCTTATGCTCTGTACGCTAGGGCGCTGTAAAGCTGTTCTTGAAATTTCTGCTCTCCCTGAATCTTGAACAAATGATGTAGAATAATTATACAGCGTCTAATTTTGGGAACTTATTACAGGTGTGTGTCCCAATAAACAGATTTAAAAAGAACCTTTTAACCTTAAAAATATTTTTTCCATTTCTGGTATATAAATTTAAATATGTCCCTTCCCATGCTTTTGTTAATTATGTTAGTTAGTCCTGCCATCGCTGTCCATATATCTGTTTGACTACTTCAGCCATTATGCAGCAAAAGAGAATTAGAGCAACTTCAGTTGCATTTCTTTCAGTTTCTTAATTATCTTTTGACAATTGTTTGAGCAGTTGGTTTCTTAATATGTAAATACACACTTGCATAACCATCCCCTGGGTCAAGAGATAGCGTGTTGGCAGCTCAGCCCTATGTTCTTTTGCAGATGTAGTTAGTTACTGATCCGAACAGTCACTGCTACCTTTACTCTAATAGATAAGGTATGTTTTTGTAGTGTATCATGTCTAGCACCTTTCACTCAATACCATATTTGCAAGATTGTTCTTTTTTCTTTTTTTTTTCCCCATGGGATGATCTGTAGAACTTTGAAACACTAGAAAAGCAAACAAACAAACATAAAACCTATAGTAGATTAAAAGAGAATAAGAAGCTATGGAAACCCAGTGGATGATTAAAGTGCAGAAATCTGACTATGAACTGTCCCTTCCCACGGGACGACTAACGGGAGCTCCGACCAGACGTGAGACTCGAGGAGACAATCTGCAAGAGAATGGGGGACAGGAGACGCGAAGAATGGAGGCAAGACAAAGTTCTGATCAAGCCTCAAAGTTTATTTGACACACAAGGATATATATATTTTCAAAGAAAGTGGGGAGGCAGGCATGGGGTGATCTGTGGCTCCGGCAGCCGTTAATGGTCTACAGTTAACAGGACAGCTGCAGGCATCTCCGGGCTTATCTTGTGTTTGCCCTTTTGGACTTTCCTAGGAGTCTAGCGAGACTTGTGAGACTTATATTCCAAGGTTAACTTCTCAGTTTACTTTTCCCATGGGTTGGCTCCCAGCGTGAACTGTATAGTATTGATTTTTTTAATCAGTTAAACATTTTGAGTGAGATGATCTTGTGCATAGAAGGATGTCTCCTTATTCTTTTTTTAAAATTTTTGTTTGTTTGTTTTTAGGAGACGACACGATGATGTATTTAGAGTCAAATATTAGGGTTTGCGCGTTACTTGAGAATAGTTCGGTGAAAGTAACACGCATATGCGTGTATTTACGTGCGTAAAAGCATGGCAAGGAGATATGGGAAAATGTTAAACGCTGGCTAAGGACACGCTGGTTTCCATTGTATTCTATCAACCTTTCCGCGGAGCTGAATTTTTCAAAATGAAAGAAATTGAGGAAAGTAATTCAGGGGGATTTAATTCTAACGTTTGAAACCTGAGAAGATAGATTTGTGTGTGTGTGTGATTCCGTTTAGTGCAAGAGGAAATGGAGGCTGAGGGGCCTTGGGTAGGTGGCCTGGAGTGATGGCATTGTCACCTGGGTCCTCTGACTGTCCCTATGCTCCTTCCCCAGAAGCCACAAGGAGACTGTTGACTGACAGTCGAGAACAATCAAGGCACCCTGGAGTTTTATAGTAGATAACCCAGTCATCCACTCATCAGATCCTCTAGTCCCAGAAATGGCAGCAGGACTCAAGTATCTGATCCGGGTTCACGCAGCAACTAAGGGCCGTCGGAGCCTGAAATACAATCTCGATTTTCTGATTCTTAGGTCAGCATTATTTTCACTGTGTCACCGAACACCTGAGTTCCTGCAGGAAGAATCCCGTGCCATGAAACATTAGGACAACAGTGTAAAAGATAAAATAAAAGGCGGGGGGAGTGGAATGCTTTTTAGGTTTATGTGAGACTTCTGACTCCATGTCGGTCGGGCATTGTTTATTATTATCTGAGGTGAGAGCATTTGCTATAACTTCTCTGACTGTGTGATCGCTCTGCTTCCTTGCCATGGCCGGGTTGGGAGTGCGTCTTGGCAGCATTTCGGAGTGTTTATTTCTCTGTCTTTACATCGACAGTTTGTTGAATCATTTACTTTTTCCCTTTGACAGAGATTCAACATTTTCAGTAGAGCCTGCACCAGGGCAGAAGGTAATTATCATGGTGTCAGGCATTTCGGGGGATTCCTCGTACATAGTTCTGCAGAGAGCTACGCTGACGTGCCTGATGGCGGCGAAAACTCCAAACAGAAGGCTTCCTTATGTCTTCCGGTTTTGTTCATTTCCGTTGAGTGGCTCTCATCGGGCTTCTTGGAAATAGGTGTGTTGGACCCTCGACAGTACTCTTGAACTTGAGGGTACTATATACAGTCTCGTTTATCTTCCTTGGATAGAAAAGGTTTTGTGTTTTGAGCATCTGTTTCCATTATCCACATCTTTCTGTTTGCTTTTCCTTGGCCCCAAGACTTCCCTGAGAGGAAAGTGATGTTTCTGGTGGTCCCTTCCCACACGCAGACTCTTAGGCTTGAGTTTGGGTTAGTCTTGTCTTATCTTTTCTTTTTTCTTTTTTCCTTTTCTCCTTTTCTTTTTTCTTTCTTTTTTTCTTTTCTTTTTTCTTTTTTCCTTTTCTCCTTTTCTTTTTTCTTTCTTCCTTTCTTTCTTTCTTTTCTTTCTTTTCTTTCTTTTCTTTCTTTTTTTTCTTCTTTTATTTTTTTTTGAAGTCAATGATGGTCCTTTCTTAATAGTATAACTTCTGCTTCCCTGAAGAGAGATGTCCCCCGTGGGATCCTATGTGATGTTAGTGAAATGGCTCTGGACCGGGCATCGAACCTTCGATCCTAGCGTTGCCGTTAGTTGGTGCTGTGCCCTTGATCCCTCCGCCCCCCATTCTTCCTCACTGACCGAGGAACGCGGAGGAAATAAAGATTCTGCCTTAATGCATGCTTGATAGGTGGTGAGAAACTAGCTTTCACGTGTTCGTTCTTAAAGCATAACATAAGAACACATTCTCAGTGGCGTATTTTAAACACCAACCATTCATTATCCAGGAGCCAGGAGGGCTGTGTTTCATTTAAAAAGGAAGCAACATCACAGTTTTCGTCCTGGGATGACTTCATGCATTTGGACACGTTGCTTCGTTGCCTTCTCTTACGTGATCATCTTCAGCTCGGATAACCCAAACTAGCCCTTTCTTTTTTAAAGAAAACAAATTCAACAAGCGAATTGATTTAGCTTGAGCATTGGAGCTAGAAGTAAAACTAGTCAGAGCTTAGAAATCTTAATTTTAACATCTTTTTTTTTTTACTATAGAGGCAACAAAATGATGTATTAAAGATAATTTGTGAAAATATAAAAAAGATTATATAAAATATCAGCCACGTGTCATTTGTTAAGTCCCTAAGTATATGTTGATCACCTATTATGTGTTAACCATTATTTTAAGCACCAAGATTACAACAGTGAATAAAACAGAATTCCTTATACATACGCCGTTGACATTATAATTGGTACAATTTTCAATATACGATGTATATTATAATTTGTTTTTAAAAATACCGCTATACCTGAATACATGTAATGCATGAGTCATATAGGGTATGGGGAGGTGATAAATGGTATTATAATTTAAGAGAGTGAGGGGTTGGGATTATACGAAGTGGAGTGGAAGGTGTCATCGAGGTGAGATTTGAGTGATGATGTGAAGACAGGAGAGAGCCACACTGCTATGCGGCGGAAGGACCTCCAGGAGGAGGAGATGGAGCAGTGCTGGGAGCTGGTGTGGCGTTTCTGAGCCACGTTAAGACGGCCGGTGTGGCTGGAGCATGAGCAGGAAGCAGGAAAGAGGTGGCTCTGGCCAAGGGCCAGATCGTGTTAAGTCTATTGGGCTATGGATATTTTTGGAGAAAAATAGACCGTAGCATGATCCAACTCACATTTTGTAGGGCCCGCTCTCACTGCTCCCTCAAGAATACTGTTTGGGGTTCGGAGGGAACGTAGCAGGGAACGAACAGGGGTGGAAGCAAAGCCCTAGAGAGGCGGTCGCATTGATCCCAGCGAGAGTTCATGGTGTCTCGCCCAGGGTGCTGGAACCGAAAGCCAGATTCTAGACGCTATTCTGAAGGTCGAGGCGATCAGGATTTTGCGACGGGTCGCATGTGGTTGGTGAGGGAGGGAACAAGACTCGCGGGAGACTCCCCCTGCACTAGATTTTTCACGCCCACCTCCAGGAGGTGACAATGCTGCCGTCTAGACCGCCGGGGGGATCGGGTGCATCCTCAGGCCCCTGCCCCGTGTACAGAGTTCCTTCCGCTGTGTGCACAGCAGCACCGGCCCAGCGGCGTCTAAGCCGCGTGCTCCTTCCTCGCCCCTGCCGCCCGCTGCCACGTCTGGAATTCCTACGTCTCTTTCGTGGGCATTCCATCCTGATGCTTTTGCCAACAGCAGGCTCCAATCCGAACACTCCCCTTGTAAGAACGAGACAGCCAAACGAGGTTGGCGGAAGGCAGGACCCATCGGAACGAGCTGCCTTAGAAAGTAAAACGTTTCTCCCCGTTGCGAGGGAACAGAGTCGGCTCACAGGTACCCTGCCTGCTGGGGCTGAGCACGGGGGCATCACAACCACAGGGAAGCTCCGGGTAGGATGGTTGACTCTGTGTGATAAAAGCGTTTTATTAAACCAGAGCCTGACAGCACTCAGCTCTGCTACTCTTATGTCTGGGCTCACGGATGTAGTGAAGGCCTCAGTTCCCAGATGCAGACCCTGGGGGATCACAAAGCCACAGGCGCACCGTTTGCCGTCACGGCTCGGCAGCTCTTAAGTGGATGTGATTTGGGCATACTCCCTCGATTGGGTAAGCAGATGCAGAGACGCTCAGACGTAGGCCCGCCGGAAAGAGGACGGCATAAGACAGTGTCGGATCTCCACGCTAGACAGCAAGCGGGGTAGAAAGACCGGGCTTGTGCGTGTCCCTGGGGCCATACGGGGCGAGCCTTCTGGTTTCCTGTTGAGAAAGGGAATGGGATCTGGAGAGGCAGGACTTCTGGGGGCATCTCACCTATCAGGAAAGATGACCCGAAAATCTCCAAAAGCTTTTATTACACCTGCGAGGTTTACAGCCTTGCATATTGGCATGGACATTTGATGAAGGTCGGGGGGACTCTTACCGGAACCCCGATTCTGGCGGCCCTTCGCGACGTAATCTCGACTAAGGCCTTGCCTTATTTTTTATCTGTCTATGAAATGGGGAGATGAAAGCTTGCTAAGTTTCCTCTCGGCGCTCACATTTTAGACCCTCCAAGGTGCAGTCCCTCTGACTTCCTGTTTATCCTCCTAGGCCTGGTCCAGAAAGAAAGACAGGGAAAGGCAGCCGCAGAGACCTTAGCTGGCTGTGCGTTGTGTCATTCACGGCTCAAGCACACATGCACCGATTAAAGACCCAGGGGAGGTCCAGCTTGGACATAAAGGACACATTTGAAACCTTCAGCCCTGCTGCTGTCCCAGTGACCACGAGGCCTTTTCTCATTTCCTAAGGAACCCTTTGTCAGTGATGGATCAGGAAGCCTGGGCAGACAGGATGCACACAGAGGGGCTGTGTCCCGAGAAGCCCATCCAATGGCGTCTGGCGGTGTCACCAGCGTGCTGGGTTAGGGATCCACTCTTCAGCGTGAAAGCATTAGAGTCCATGTGAGGGGGTCGATGAGCCGGGCCCCCTGTCCACGGTCCCCCTTTCTTCCGTCTCTGCCCGCTGTTGGTCCCGAGGTCCGCCAGGCCGGACGGGCTTGTTTCTGACGCCCCTGCTGGGTGCGTGTTGAGGTGGAGGATGCACAAGTTTACTGGAGTGTCTCAAGGTCGCCGTCTCTCAGCTCTGGCTGGCACTCGGTAACGGGTCTGAGAATGTTCCCGGGGAGGATAGCAAAGGGACAGATCTCTCGTCACTCCATCTTGGCTAGTCCTTACGTGGTAGGGTGTCGTCTATTGCAAAAGAAAAATAGGAACAGGTCCCGGGGACCCAGAGTGATGACAGGAAGTGTGGAGGAGGAACGAGATACTCGAGGGAGGGCACAGGCCTCACCAGCCTTTTTCCTTTGCCTTTTGTCCTTGCTGACTGTTTACGTTAAGATCTTAAAAAATTTAACTGGCCATTTATAAAAGTGAACTTTAATTTTACTTGTGCATTTAAAATAAAGTTAGAGAACAACTTTAATTCAGACAGACTCCTCTTTCCCAGCTTATATGCATTGATTGCTTAAGGAAATAGGAGTGTCAAAAGCAATGCCTTTTTTTTTTATAATTAAAAATAAAGGAAAACAAAATTAATAGCGTGTATTGTCACCATGCATAACCCCTGTTAACATTTTAGTGCACATAAACCATTAAGACGTTTTAAAAGAAAATTGGAATCGTAATGCATATGTTCAATTTACTGCGCTTTTAAACTATAGCATGAATATATCCCCATGGCGTTACCTATTCAGAACATCTATTAATATTCTATAATGTGAATACAATCACGGTTATATGACTAGTCATACACCGGTGTGCTTGTAGGATTTTCTCTGTTGCTCATCTCATGATTATTAAGATTAATTTCTAGAATTTGAACAAACTTCAAGAGCTTAAACACTTTTAAGACTTTGTGAAATACATTTCCAAATTGCCCTTTGTAAATACTTGAGTGAGTATGTACTTCCGCCAATAACAGACTGTGACAGACTGTTGATAGCTCTTTACCAGCAGGCCGTTATGATTTGGGGAATGAGGGTGAAGATGAATTGAGAGGCGAATCATGCTATTTTATTGTTAAATTAATTTGCATTTTATAGCAAATGAGATTTTTTTTTCCCCTTTATTGCAATTAAAATTAATTTTGTGTCTCTATTTCGTTTGTGAGTATAGGTTATTTCGTTATGTTTAAATTTTATTTATTCCGTCCTTAATTTTCTTTATGGTTTCTTCTTGGAAGATATGCACTGAATGACCTTCTTCTGGTTGGGAGATGATAAAACATAGGGATCTGTGTCCTATTCTCTAATTATTCCTTGTTTACAACACTGAATCCTTTAACCGAAAATGGAATGATTTGACATTTACTGGAAGAGTTTTCCCTGAAATACTGTTTTTCTTTGATCTGCACCAGAATCCATATCCTGGTGGCCTGAAAGTCACCTTTTTTGCCGTGTGCATACCTCTGGATATTGCAGAATCTCTGGCACTTTCTGTATGCTTTCTCATCAACCCCATCATGATTAATTCCGGTGAGTGTGTAAGATCTTCTGTCTGTAAGAGAAAACCCATTATTCTTTCTTACTCTTTATTCCAAAAACGTCATTGGAATAAGATGATATTTTTGCCATGTAGTCTTTCTAAAGTGGAGTTAGTCGGCCAAGTCTTCAAATCCCCACAGGTATTCTGATTTTCTACGCTTTTGTAGCTTAATACGAGGAGAATTGATATCGCATGGTACTGGGCCTTGCTTTTTCTTGAATTCAGCCTATTTCATTTATTTAAATTTCCCTTATCTCTTAGTAAATTCTTCGGGTTTATCAAGAAACCCTGAGGGTATTTACTGTTAATTCCATTTCTAGATAGTTTATAGTTGTGTTGCTATTGTGAATGGGATTTTTATTACCGTTAATAATTTATTTTGCTGCTTTATAGAAAGAAAATTGATTTTTGGATATTTAATTTGTACTCTGTCCGCTTACTCCATTCATCCCTTATATCTAATGTATTTTTCTGTTTCAGTTGATTCCTTTGGTGTGTTTTTAGTACATAATCGGGCTTCAAATAATGATAATGCGATTTCTTTATTTTTTTTTTCCTGGTATTTATGACTCAATTTTCCTTATTGAATTGTTTGGAACTTGTCAGATAATAAGGGACAGGATTGAGAGCAGGCCACAGTTTTAAGAAAGTCGATCAAGTACGATTTTGATGTCAGTTTTATGTAAGTATTTGTTTTTTATCAGTAATGACAAATACTTAAATAATATGCAGTGGGCTAAGTATTAATCTAAATTTTTATATGTTTAGATAGATACATGCATACATACACATATGTACATACACACACACACATACACACATGTATAAACTTTCTGACTTAGCAACTCCATGAGATTGGTGGATTTTTTTATTATCCCCATTATGCAGATGGAAAAATCGAGGTACCTATAGGTCAAATGAGGGCCTGTGTTTACACCTGCTGTGCAATGCTTCTCTCTCAGGTTTAGAAAGGGCCCTGGTAAGCTCATGTGTTAAGACCTGTCTCAGACGTGGATGAATCATCCTTCCAGAAGTTGCTGGTGATTTCTCCTCTGCCTTCTCTTCTCTTCGTGTATTAATATTTACGTTAGTAGACTTCCTAAGGATGCTACCCCCATGCTATTCTTCTTAAAATACTCACTAGTTCAGTAATATAATTATTTTTAATATTCATATTTCTGAACATAAATCATTTTTTCTTTAATTGGGAGATAGATCTACATGAGGTTGGCTTGCTGCCGTATGTGCTGTCATGATCAGTTTTTGGTATTAGGGTTATGCTAATGGTTCCCCTTTTTTATTGAGTTATAATTGACATCTAACATTTTATTAGTATCAGGTATATAGCGTAATGATTCAATACGCTGTGAACTGATCATAAGTCTAGTTAACATCTATCGCCTCAAGGTTAGTTTTTTTTTCCCGTGACGAGAACTTTTAAAATCTACTCTCTAAGCTTTTGAATATATATGATATGGTCTAATAAACCATGGTTTCCCAAGGACTAATTTTATGGCTGGAAGTTTATACCTTTTGACCCATTCAGCAACCCCCAATCTATTCTCTATCTATGTGTCTTTCTTTTTAGATTCCACATGTGAATGAGATCATATAGTATTTCTCTGACTTATTTCACTCAGCAAAAGCATAATGCCCTCAAGATTCATCCATGTTGTCACAGATGACAGGATTTCCTTTTTTATAGCTGCATAATATTTCATTGTGTGTATCACATTTTCATTATCCATTTATCTGCAAATGAATACTTAGTTGGTTTCCAGGTCTTGACTATTGTAAAAAAAAAACAAGGACATGCCGATATTTTTAAAGAAATTATGGAAATTTTCTTTGTGTGTGGTTTGCATTCATGCTGCCCCTTCTCTGGATTTATCTTCTGAGGTCCTCACACATAAATGACATTTTGAGGCACACTATTTTCTCTATTCTGTGCAGGTTGCTTCATTGTCTTTGGTATTGAATAATGGTGTGAGCAAATTTTTGACTATTTAATATTGATTATTTATAGGGATCCTAATACTTCTTTGTCATTAATTATACCTTATATATTTGGTGAGCTTGTTTGATCTACAGATTCAGATTTTTTTAACACACTCTCTTTCTTCTCTTTATCCTCTTTTTCCTCCTCCTTGGCTTCCGTTCAGGTTACCGTGCTGAGTCTAAAATTCCAAATGGGAATAAATCACTTCTCCTTAGTCTATTCTAAAATTCTTACTTATACATTATTTTAATCTATTTTTTTTTTGTTCCTTGAGATACTGAAATTTTTCTTGAGTCATCTTCTACGTAATGGATTTTATGTTCTGCATTGAATGGTCTTTTAACTTCTCCATTTGGCTTTTGATTTAGAAATTGTATTTTCCATCTCCAGAACTTTTTTTTTTTTGGAGCTTTTAGCTTTTATGCCTTTTGCTTTACTTTAACAATGCGATATACTCTTGATTCTTTCTGAGCACATGTACAAGAACGTTCCCAGGTTTTTCTCATTTCTGACAGGAAGTCTACTTCATAGAAAGGCATTTCCTTGGTGTCTTCACAGTGCCCCGCTGTTAACTGCAATATTTCTACAGAGGCATAGCATCTTCCTTCTGTGTATGTTTATAGTGAGTGTTCCAGGATGCCCAGTTTCATAAGAAGAGATAGTCTTTGTCAGAAGTTCCCATAAGTCTTTGAGGCAGATATTCATCCCTATTGGCTTATAACTTGGGTTTGGGGACCAAGACCAGAGGTATGTGCAAGACTTGTGGACTGAGTTAGGGCCACCACACAAAGCCAGCACCTGTCAAGAGGACAAATGCAGTCAGTGATCTAGTGAAACCACAATCTGCAAAGGGACAGAGTCGGGAGGGTCGACTGCCTTAGCCATGGCTTTAGAGAGAGCAGGACAAAAGAAGTCTTCTTAATTTCTCAAAACAAATCCTCCTTCAGGCAGATTTGGGGTCAAAATCAAATTATGGACAGAATGGCCCAAACAGCCTTGAGCAAAGCTTGAGCATAGAGTGAGGGTATCCAAGTACCCGTGGGAGGAAAACACGAGTTCTCTTCGGGAGAGGGAGCAGCACCACCAACCCACAGGGACTGTCCTCGAATGCAAGAAAATTCAAATTTAGAATAAAAAAGAACAAACTAATCAGAAACAGACTCACAAATATAGTGGACAGTTTGACAGACAGAGGGGAGGGAGTTGGGGGGATGAGAGAATGGAGCGAAGGGTTAAAGAAATACAAATTAGAAGCTGATGGATGGTCACAGGGATGGGGAGAATGGCAGAGGGAATGCCGTCAGCATTACTATGTTGGCTAGGTGGAGGGCCAGGGGAGGGCGGGTAGCCATTGGGGAGATGATTTTATGAACGATATAGATGTCTAACCAATGTACTGTATACTTGAAACTAATTTAAATACATTTAAAAAAATAGAATTTCAAAACATTATAAAATAAGCAAGCCCTCTTAATTGACATCAAACTTAAAAGTCTAACTCAAGTAATTGCCTACGAAGACGGTCTGTGCAGGAATAATCAGGGTCTATAAAATAAGTGTGTTTGTCCTGTTTCACAGATTTTTTTTGAGATGAATGAGTTCATAAAAGCAGATTCAATAACGCTGGAGAGAGAATTATTAGAATGGAGCATTGATATGGGAAAAAATCAGAATTACAGGGATAGCAATGAAAACTATGAAAGTAAAGAACTGTGGAAGACTGAAAAGAAATTAGTTGAACAGGAGTGTGTGGCCATGCTTGATTTGATGTCTGTGATAGGGCCTGGGGGATAGATACTATTCCCAGGGATAATGGGTGACATTTTTTAGAAGCGACAAAAGATACCAATCTTTAGGGTCAATAAATTAACACATCAAAGAAAGAGAAATCTGAATGTATTTCAGAACCTGGAAGCAGACCTTGCAAACTGCTAAGGGGAATTCTCTCTTACTGGCATACTGGATAGCTTTTTAAAAGCTTTTCTAGGAGGTAGTAATTTTAAGTTTTTGGTATATGGGTGTTCTCTTGTTCAGATTATGCAGCCTCCTCTTGTCCAAAGTTTTCTGTTTTATTGGCAAATCATAGCAATACCGTTTAAAAGTATGGGTTGGAGGGTCTGGGGTAACTACCTCTGCTTTCCTTGCAAATCATCACCAGAAACTACATCAATACATGCTTTGTATTTTGCTTTTTTCCCTACCTATCTATCGTTAAGTTATAAGCATTTTCCATATTGGTAAATGGCTTTTATAATTATTTTAATGGCTACATTACAGCCCATCAGATGTATCCATTGTCATTTTCTCCATCTTTTCTCCTTTATTAGATATTTAAGGGTTATTTCTTTCAAATTTTGAGAATTATGTGTAATCTTGACATAATTACATTTTATGCACGTAGCACGAAAGGCATTTTGAACAGTTTCGTAGGTAGGTTCCCAGAAGTAATATTATCATTTTGAACGGTTCCTTCGGTAAAGTTCCCAAAAGTGACATTACCACATCAAATGCCATTGCATTTTGATATGTGTCAGCTTTTATCATAAAAGTTGTACTAAGTATTATAAATTTGAACGTACGTCTACCAATCAGCTGGATATAAGAGGCATCTTTAAATGATAACATAGAATATTTCCCCATGTTTATTGTTTCTCCTTGTTTGCTCATGAATTATTATTGCTTATGCCTTTTAAACTTCTGTGGACCCTCTCTCTGTCTGTTTTGCCAGTAAGTAATTTTCTGCAATAACATAAATATTCTTCCCATTATCATTGATTAAAAATTATGTGAGGATGAGGGTAGTAGCCAATTTTGGATCCAAATACACATGTCATTTTCACTTATTTGGGGGTGATCTTGCTTATCAGTATGATATATAGATACAGATCTATGTATTCTAGCAGCATTAATATTTGAATATTAGAGTGACAGACGTGATCTGTAGACTCACCTGACACTCACTTCTAACAATCTTTTACCTGTCTCTCTGAAAGAGTTTAAACAGGAGAGAAAATATTCTGTTTCTAGACCACTGTACAATTGAAGTGGGATCTATAATTCAGTTCTAGCCAATAAAATATAAGCAACAGCATCCACCTGTGATTGACTATGGAAAAAAAATTCTAATTGAGTTGAGAGGAGTTAGATTTCTATTAAGACTCACTTTTAAAGTAACCCGAAGCCGGCTATCTTTATAAACTTACTACTGAGAGTCCACGATAACTGATCAAAGTAGAGATCAGAATTTCTAAATTTTATCTACCTGTTTCCCAGATCATAAACAGAGGTCATATCAGAGATACATCTCCTGGAGCAAAAATTAAATTTTTTAAAATGTTCATGACATTCGACACTAGAAACATTATTTAAAGACTGTCAGATATTTTCTACCCAGAGAAGTCAAGTTCAACTTGACAAGTACAATATCCAACACACAATCCATCCATGCCTCCCCATATCCACCCATTTCTAGCCACTAGGTAGCCATCTGTCATATACAGGGGATATACCTTTTGACAGGCTGTGTGCTCCATGCCAAGGATGTAAAGAAACAGAGACTGCTCCATCTTTAAGAATTTCACCTTCAGGCTGGGTGTAGGAGCTGAGAGGAAGCCATTCAGATAAATATTTTTGAGGCTGTGTGAGAAGGAAAAAAAAATAGTAAAATGGATTGAGTGACTTGCTGTAGAACCCCCAGCTGATAAGTGGTACGACTTCTTTTATTTGAGGTCTCTGAGCTAGTCTTTTTATGATACCAGCCAGTGCCTAAAAGAATTAGACTAATATCTGGGATATGAAAATATTTTTTTGCTTTATCACATGACCATTATTCGTCTCATTGCTGCATAGAAGTTGACTGGTGTGAAGGAATCGCCCACACCTATCAATCCTGACCTGTCAATACCCTGCTTCCTATGAGATTTACTTTGCCTAAGGATGCGTCCTTCATTTGACCTTTCTGGAGCTATTATTATGCACTCTGTGGGATGCTGGGGTGCTGCCTGCCCCGAGGGGCTCTTTTCTTATACTTCCCTTGTCTACACCCCCTTGCCAGCGGCGGCAGCAGCAGCAGCGAGGTGGCTGATTGAGGAGGAGGGTGTAGCCTTCGCTTCATTTCTTTCAACCCAGCCAGACATTCTAGAACAAAGGAAAGCAGCCGGGAAAACAGAGTGGAGAAGAGAATCAGACCTTAGAGCTTCGGCACAGGGAAGCGGCTCTGAGATGTTCCTCTCTCTAAAAAGTGATGTGTTCTACTGACTTAAGAAAAAAAATCACTTAGTAGACATCTGTCTCTCCCTTCCGGCTGCTGCCCTTGACAGAGGAACAGAGACCTCTCTTGACTCAGAAGCCACGTCTCCTTTCTTTAGGCAAACGGGTGCCCAGACATGCCACAAATCAAAAACTTTAAAGAACCGAGATTAACTTGAGAATGTTCCATGTTATCTTTTCACCTAGAAATTCTTTTGTGTGCGGCTCACTGCCCCGTCTGGATCTTCGTTTTTCCCTTGGGACCGTTACGAGCACAATCTTTTACCATCATTACTGTCTCATCCCTGTCCTGTCATGATTCTGTGGATGTGAAATTGTATTTCAAAAAAAATAATAATACTATTCGACTATTGATTTATTTTCCCAAGTGAAATATACTTTGTAAACACAAAGACCTCACTCAGGACCACATTGAATTCTGTCATAATTACCTGCAATGAAAGGGGAAAGATAACTGAGTTAATATCAATCGGTATTGTGAGGACTTAGACATAGTCCTTGTAACTACACAGAGGGAAGAGTTAGAGGTGAGAAAATCAAGAGTTTATAGGTAAGAAAATCAAGGCTACGAAAGGTCAAGTCCAAGACAGCACCATTGGAAAAGAGTGAAATCAGGACGATGGTCCATTTCCCATCCGAGTTCAGAAGCTGTGCTGGTTCTTTCTCACTCTGTGATGGTCCCTGCTGGCCTGCACTTAGCCTCTTCTCTCCAGTTGTTGAGTCACTTCCTCGTCTCTGTGACTGACTCGCCGTGAGATGCTGGATCACGTGTTAGCTCCGTGGGTCTCAGTGTCCTCCGAGGAGTGAGGACGATGATAATACTGACCTCACGGGGCGTTGGGAAGCGCTCACTGAGGGAATGCATCAGAAAAGGGCCCGGAACGGTATCGGGCACCTCGTATGTGCTCAGCAAATTCGTCCTCTGTCACTCTGTGGGTCACAGCGTGAAGTGCATGTCACGGCTTTGCTTTTGTGCATTATCCCGATCCAGCGACAGAGTGGGTTCTAAAGAAATGTTTGTTTGTTCTTTTTAAGTTTGTCTTTCTGCAGAAAGGATCCACCCTCATTGTTTCTCCTTCTGTTGACACATCTGTAGAAGAGAAAAAGCGTTTCTTAATAAGATGGTTGACTTTCTTTCTTTAGTTCCAGCGGTGAAACCCTTTTAAATGTACCAATGACCGCGCTGCTGCTGTGAAGTGGGCAGTGTGGCTTCTGCATCTCCATTCGTCCTTCTGCGTGTTAGCGCCCTTCCCACTCACCAGTGTCTTCCGGGTACTTCCCAGACACTCTAGAGGTCAACGCAGAGCAGACCAACACACCCATCAATCCACAAAGCACACAACCAAACAGGGACTGAGAAATAATAATACCGGTTCTCAGTACGTGTGATGAATGTGTGTCCTGAGGTCTTTCTTCCCGTTCTGCCACTACCTCCACCCGGCAGAGTCAGCTGACCGCTTCGTTTACTCGGCAGGGTCTGCAGTTCGGCACCCGTGAGCTGGAGGAGATGGGAGCCATGTTCTGCCTGGGCCTCCTCATCCTGGAGCTCAAATCCGTCCGCTGCAGCCGGCAGCTCTGGACGCGCGCGGCCGCCCTCCTGAACGCCGAGGAGGACGCTCTGGACCACCACCTGCAAAGGTAGGACGCTCACAGGGGTCTGAGGGTGGTGTTGGCTTTGGCGTTTCTGTGGGGGACTATCTCAAACACAAACATTGAGGGGACCCAAGGATCTTCGTCAAAGGAAAGACGTGGAGGCGTCACCAGAGGAAGGTAAGGGCAAGGGTGTTCTTCCCGGAGCCAGCCCGGGCCCACTCCCCGCCAACGACAAGGACGCTCCCGCGTGTGAGTACACATACATGCACACATGAAGCTACCTGCCTTTGTAAATGTGTTACTAGTACAGTTCGCTTACGGTACAGACGATGCAGCTTGATGACACACATGCACAGAAAGAACCATATGTAGATACGTGTTTATAGATGTACAGGTATTTTGCAGTCATTACTTAGCCAAAAAAAAAAAAGCAACCTCATTGCCAATATCTAGGCACTTGGGGACAAGAAATGTTTTAAGCTTCCTGTTGTTCAATTGCGACGTTCCTTCTCGGAACGTGATAGGAACCGCCCACAGGTGATGAGCCCGTGGGCCGGGGAAGGCGGAGCTCTGAGAAGTGAGAGGGAGAACCATGATCCAGTCTTTGCCGTGGACAGATAGGTCAGCCTCGCGCGGAACAGATTCAGGGGTGGGGATGATGGAAGACGAGATGCTGTAATGGCCACGAGAGAGAAGAGGGCATCAGGGGAAGTCACAGAAGTCAAGGCCACGTTCTGAGAGAGGGGATGGATGGGGGTGACTGAGCTATTTGGGGAGGACGTGCCTCCTGGTAAATGAGCGGAAAAAAATTGCATCGTGCACCTCAAAGTCCCAAGTTTTCTGCCTTATTTCTAGCTCCCGTTCGTTCACTTTGCTCCCGCCACTGTTAGGCGGCTCTTTCTGTGGGACTTCTCCCCAAATGGCCAGTCAAGCCTAGAACGATCTAGCGGCCTATGTTAATACCGCTTTGGAAGGCGCTATTTTCTCTGAGACGTAACCCCCTAAGTGCAGTAGTTAACTTGCTGATCACACCGTGCTATGGATCGTCGACCAGGGGAACTTAAGCAAATGCAGACCTCTTTCCTCCTCAGAGCTGCTGCCTCTGATTTCTTTTGTTTTGGTATGAAGAAAGACCACGTCCTTCCGCCCGTGCTCCCCTCAGCACCCCTCAGCGCCCCTCAGCGCCCAGAGGCTTGGGGGCGTGTTTGCTGTCTTTGTACTTCAGCCTACCTCTCTGACAGCGAGCTCCGCTCCCTGCCAGGAGATATATTTCAACTTGTCTTTTCATGGTGGCCTTTGCTCAGCGCTCTGGGGGGTACAGGCATGCCTGGGTTTTCTCTTGCTGTTCCCCCACCTCTCCTCGGCTGCTCCTTGAGGGAAGATTGAGCAGACCTGGCATCACTTACCTGCCCTGAATTGATTGTGCCCGTCTCTTTGATCCAATGCGGTAAGGATTAGTTGCCCATAAACTGGAACAAGAAGAAATCTATCAAAGAAGTGCCTTTTCTAATTCAAGTCGAAAGAATTCAGTGTCGGGCTCCAGATACAATGGCTGTGATGCGGGTTATCATAAGAATAGAGAATTACACGCCCTTCCTTCCCATCCCACACAACTGACTTAATTTCTCAGCTGGCGCCGGTCCACGGATACGGAAGCTTGTATCCATGCGTTCTCAGTCTGCTGTAGCCTCTTACGGGCAAGATGCTTACACCTGGGATGTGATTCGTACGTGTGTTTGAATAGATTTGAGTTAAATTTGAGAGGCATGGAGTTTGGGGGAGAGCAATAGCGGGGAAAAAAATTATTTCACCCAAACATTGGTATCATCATATATTTATTTTTCTCTTCATGGGGGCAGTTGATCCAAACGCAATGTGGTTCCTGCTCAGGGGACCCAAACACGACATGGCCAAGAGGAACAACATCCTCTGGGAAAAAATGTCTTGGACCAGAAACCATATCTGCCACTAAGTTGTGTGTTAAAGAACGGCAGATGGGAACGTGATAAAATGAGATGGATCAGCCTGAAACCAGCAACAGGCTGTTTGTGTACCCTTTGGTGAGTTTCTGATGACTAGGGCTGTATCATGATAGATAGAAGGACCGGCAGAGTGGATCCTGGGGATTCGGTTAGCCGTGGGATGCTCACCGTACATAACGTGTAAGCCGTGTTCGTCAGTGTGACTCTCCACGTGCTTAATTTTAAGAGGACACATTTGCTAACCTTTTTTGTCCCCTGCCTCTTTCTCGGCTTTGGTGCCAGCATTCTGTATGACGGTCACACATACTTCCGAAAGATTCTTTGGTTGAGCAGAAGGACATACTAGAGGAAGTGGGGGACTTGGGGGGACCTTTTACCTAGAAGTCTGACTTAAAGAAATGCGAGGACATGGTCTTTTGAGTCGCCGAGGCCCCATGGAGTATTGACCCCGGGGAGTGGTCTGTACAAAGGGAGGCTGTATCCCGTGCACATCATGTTTCGACAGTAAGTTCTGTGCTTCACGTACCATACGAGCAATTAGAGAGTCCTCAGCATCCTCAGAGCATCTTAACCATTGTCGTGAGCTGGAGAGAGAGCAGAAATGGTGGCTGTCTGCATGGCGGCTGAAGCTCAGAATGAGCTCTGTTGTGGTTTTTCTCTGACAGTTCTCTCCTTGCCAGTTGCTCATTTATGAAATGTCTTTGAGAGAGAGAGAGAGAGAGAGACAGAGACAGAGAGAGAGACAGAGAGAAAGAGAGAAAGAGAGAAAGAGAGAAAGAAAATTCTACAGCTCTATGAAGGCATGGTTTGATCGTCTCTCCTTTCCTCCTCTTTCTCCCTCTTCTCAGTCTTGTCCCCAGAAATAACCATGTGTGTGCTACAGGAATTCTAAGCTGTTGCTTTGGGAGGCACCTTTCATCCACTGTGACGGGTCTTTTGCAAAGTCATTGAACAGTTTTGCCGCGTCAGCCACCGTTCGTCTCAATCCGTACCCCTTCATTGCCTCTAGGTCTTCCCAGCCGAGCTTCCGCTGTCTCCATTTGTCCCTCCAGTAAGAGCGGGAGACAGCTCAGGGTTCTGAGGTGTGACTTTGCAGTAGCTCAGAGTCTCGCTGCTTCTCCTGAGTTCCATTCCTTGAACTGGGGGCTGCGTCTTAAGCATCAAGATAATTTAGTCATCCCTTTGTTTGGTAAGGCAAGACACACACACACACACACACACACACACACACACACACACACACTAAAACCTTTCATAGATTTTTACAAAAATCTATGTATTTTTAATAATTAAAAGGATACTTGATGTTTATTTTCCAAAAATACGCTTCTGTCTTTCCAAATGAGAAAATAGAATGTGTGGAAAACACACACCAAAAAATCACCCCATCCCCGTCTTCGGGGATCACCCTTAATCCAACGACTTGTCGAGGACCTTGGTCAGCATTTCCATGAAATTATTTTTTCACCTCTGAGTACACAGAGGTCTAATCCCCTTAACTACAGTTATCAGAGTTCTTTGTAAAAGCTTCGTAAACACTTTGTTTTTAAAAAATCTTAATAGACTTAATTTTTTTTTCAGAGCAATTTTAAGTTCACAGTAACATTGAGAGGAAGGTACAGAAATGGCCCACATATACCCAATCCCATGCATAGTAGTTAAAGGCAAATTTAAACAGTTTGTGTATGATTTTATGCTGATTTTCTACAACAAGTAAGTAAAATAATGGAAATCCAATGGTTGAGCCTTTATGAGGAGAGAGATTTAACAGTATCATGCAGCAATCTGCAAACTGGTTTACTTTCCTCTGGAGAGGAGCCTGACACATGCAGGAAGGTCCATAAAAACGGCCCATTTCATCCTGTTTCCAGCTTAAATGTTTCTCAGAAAACAATATTTAATGGGTAGATATTTATAGCCATGAGACGCACATCCCCACATCAACTTAAATAACCCAAATTCCTAGCAGTCAGAAAAAGAATACATTGTTTATTAATTCTCTAGAATACTATGAACCCATGAAAGTAAAGATTTCAATGTGTATACAGAAGATACTAATAATAGAAACATTTACTGCTCCTTGTCATGAACCAAATGCCGTGCTAAGTATTTTATAAGTATGATCTCACTTACTCATATAAATAATTCTGTAGAACAGATGCTGTTATTAGCATTTTCTTTGACAAACAAGGGAATTAAGTTTTATGGAGGTTAAGAGGTTTGGCAAGTGTCACGAATCTTATAAGAGACTGCTGGCTTTTGCATCCCATTCCAACTCCAAAGCTCATGTTTTTCTATGGTATTTAGCCTTTCAAATAATAACTTCTTAAAAGCAGAATGGTTCATGAGATGCGCGTGCTGGTTGTGACTTCAGCAACATGCAGAGGCATTGACAGAGGTGTGGGGCATTACGTGTATAATTTAAAACTAATTTAATCTTACTAGTTGCTTTATCTATACAGTTTCTAAAGCTGTTTGTTGAGGGAATACATATCTGAGTGCATTTGTGTGTAAGTTTTAAAGTATGAATGACTTCGGCTGATTTTTTTTGCCCTTTATCGTTTTCATACCCTTCAGAGAAAAACCAACGTATATCATTATAAGCGGAATGTATGTCACGATAGGTTGAATACATTCCAATCCACGGAGATAAAAACGCAAGAGAAAGACACTGCAGAAAGACAGAAGTGAAAGTCCATTTTCTTCATGGTGTGTTTGCTCTTTGCAAAAATGTCGCCACCTGATAATAACCTTGAATATGAACCTACCAGTGGTTCTGTGGGAGCCCAGGGCGTCTAGGTGACTCGCTAGGTGGAGTTAAGCGATTTATCCACTTCCTGTCAACAGTGGGGTTCTGCTGGGCCTCTGCCTCAGGCTCACCCCAGTGAGTGGCTGGACTCTTGCCTATGAATCTATAACTATCTGAAAATAGAACAGGCTACCAGCCCCTGGAAAAGGATTTCAATCGAGTAACTCACTCTCTCTCCCTGCTCTCTGTAACCACTGCAACCTTTTACAGCCCTTGTCTTTTGTTGTTCATTCTAAAAACGAAGGCAGATTTAAAAAAAAAAAAAACTTTTGAAATTTTCTCATGCAGGAGAGGCGATTGTATTTAAGAAGGCTTCACATAGCCTGGCCTGGATGATCTAAGTTAATTAATGGCATTCGTTAATCTTTAGAGGGATACTTTTTTTAATTTTTATTCTTAATGTGGACTTTTTCATTATTCAGTAACCACATAAATCCCCATGGCCTTTTATTGTTAGAGGTCAAAACCATTTTTCCTGTGAGAGTTAGTTTACCAGATATGGTGGAGAAAAAAAAAACAAACTATGGACCCACGAAAAAATACAGAAAGGGAGAAGGATGGGAGGACGGAAAGTTGCTTCACAAGACAAGCGATCAAGGTGATACTATCATCCAGACAAAGATATCCTTATAAGGATAAAAAGAATTCTAGAAAATGTACATTTTTGTCTTGGTAGACCCCGAACTTAGGTGACTCTGATGAAGAAATAGGACTGCGTTTCATATTTCTGTGAACATTCCCATGTCTTGCCTGATTTCTTCATGCTGTCCAGCTGTCTAGTCCCCACATCTGAGAAAGGAACAAAATAAAGCAGCCTGGCATAGCTTTTCCCAAGGGCCCATGGCTGAGACCGAAGGCAGCTCAGTTCTGGTTCCAAACCTTCCCGTTGGCGAGTGGCTCTGAGACTCCGGGGATGTGGCTTCACTTGTCTGCCCTCAGCTTTACAATGGTCTTCAGATCTCTTTCAGCTCTCATATCCCCTATTCCCAAGGCTACAGCCATAGACGCCCTCCCATTCCATCACGGGGGTGGGGGGCTGCGTCCCTGAATTCAGGACATAAAAGTCCAGGCAGTGGAATTATGCTAAGTGGCGCGACGCTCGTATTCGGTTAAATGAAAATTAAAGTTTTCTTCGTCGCCCGCCAAGTAGATAACAAAGAGATAGAAGCTTCACTGTGCATGGGTCACAGAAAGGAATCGTACTTACATGATGAGGAAGAGAGAGGAGAGGAGAGGAAAGGCGTGTGTTCGGAAGTGACTGTCACATACTGCGGGGCAGGGGGGAAACCATGGTGGTGAAGGGTGTCAAAACAGCTGGCCGGGGCCGGAAGCAGGACCTGGCACAAGGTGAGCCTTTAAAAGGCGCCTTAAATGCTCTACACAGGAAGCACGACGTGAGCCGTTTTCCGCTCCGAGTGGTGCGTGCTTCGGGGGACAGGAGTGGTGCTTCTCTTTTCTCGGCCGCTTTAATTCTTTCACACACGAGTCTGGCCCACTCGGGCCTTACATCCCCGTAAGACAGAATCTTCAGGGCTGTGAGAGCCGACGGCAGACTTGCCGATCCGATTCCTGGCGAGAGATGAGGAACCTCTCCAGGGCCTGGGAGGTAACTCGGCTCAAGCCAGTGTTGTCTCAGTGCAAAGGGGATGGAACGTATATCAGAGCCAATCTGTTTACGACGCCTCGGTGTTCGTCACTTCGTTATGCAGGTTTGAATCAGGGAATTTGCCTATCTCCCTGTGCTTTGCCACTGTGTGACAACGTGAACGCAGGAGGTACAGCGATGACAGTAGAATGCCACCCACGTGCCCGAAAGCGTAATAAGGATTTGATACGCATCATCTTACATCAAGCCCTAGAAAGTCTATTAGTATTATTATTATTTATTTTTATTTATAGATGGAGCGGTGGAGACTTAAGATGCTCAATGTTCGATAAAAGCCAGGCCACTGCCAGCCATATGGCCGATGCGATTCAAACATAGGTTACTAAATTCAAATTCATTGTCATTTTTTTTTCCTGAAATATGTTGTAAATTATTCTAAACATAGATAGATGATATTCGTGAAGCAGTTTCCAATACAAAGGGGAAAACTTAGGCTGTAAAATGAGATCTCTATAAATCTATGTCCTTACCCCATGATCTGGTTCATCTAGTTCAGGGCAAAGGTTGTGACCTCCTCTGTGGTAGGGACACATGCTGCAGAGAAGTCCCACCACTCTAAACCTTTCACTCGCCGCATGTTCAAGGCCACGAAGCAGACCGAGCTAACCCATCTTTGTTGCTGTTCTCGATCATGTATTTCAGTACTTGAGGATGACCGGATTTCTCATTCTAAGCAAAGGATGTGCAGATATCTTGAACCTCATATCAGTTCTCGAAGGTTTCCTTGACAACAGATTGATGGAACTTTTGGTGTGAGGGGCTCGTAGAAGTTGAGTCGACTCTGTTTCCTACCAGTGAAGCACCAAACCTTAGTGTAAGGGGAACATAAGACACCAAGGGATGAGCATACCTATCACAAAGGCGGGAGTTAATCTCACCACCGATGATAACCATGGAGACGTGTTTGCAGACTGAATTCGGGCAAATGTTATTTTACTGCCCAAAACTGAGGAAGAACTATAGTCTCTCAAATATAGGAAAGCAGTGTGATGCAGGTATAGGGGGGAAAAATAGATTAGATTATCAAGAGAGGTTTAGTAAGTACTTAGGAAATGAGCTGGGCATGACTCAAAACCACCAACTATGTTCTATGAAAGAAAATGCTCACATAAATCTGACTGAGGTAGAACTGATGTGCAGTTACCGGTACCTGTTAAAAATACGCAGTTCGATGAGTTTGAGCACGTATAGATACACTCGTGAAATTATCATCATTTCCTTCATCCTCCCAAATATCCTCGAGTCCCTTTATAATCCATCCCTCACCTAGAAAACCAATAATTTGCTTTTGGTCCCTAAGGATTAGATTTTTATATCAATGGGATCAGAGTATGTACTCTATTCTCCCCCTTTGGCTTTATTTTTTTTTTTTTTACGCAGAATCATGATTTTGAGATTTATTCATGCTCCAATCCGATTTTATTCTTTATATGGTTACTAGCCACTAGATTAAAGAAACAGCGAAGAAATGGTCCGTTCTTTGCCCAGACAGTCTGTTTCTCTGACAGCCTAAGATGAATAATTCCCGACTTAAACTTTGTTCCCTAGTAATTCCCTTGGCTTGGTATGCATTTCCTGCGGATGCATAGCCAGCTCCTGCTTGACATTCAACTCTCAGCTTAAATGTCCTAATCTCAGCTTACATTTCGCCACTTCAGCAAGACTTCTCACCTTGCCTGAAGTAGCATTCCTAGTCACTCCTCGTGTGACACCTTTAATGTAGCATCAGCTGTCTCTCCCGGCTAGAATGTACAACCCGTGAGAGAAGGAACGTTATCGGTCTTGTTTAAAGCTCTATTCCGAGCACCTAGAACAATGCCTGATGCAGGGGAGGTAATCAATAAATAAGTGAAGAAATAAATCTTTGCCAAGCCTTTCATCTTATGTTTATGGGAAAATATGGAGACCCATGAGCTGAATGATAGTACAATGCAGTGCAATTGTTATAGGTTGAAGGGATAGATTCAAAGTATGATGATTAATGGCCTGTATGAGGATTTATATTCATGGCTTTAAGTTCTGTCAGATTCCAGTTTGTATACATTTAAAAAAATAAAGCACTTAGCTGCAGCTAATTATTTTTTTTTTGGATGATGTGAAGCTATAAGTATAAATTCTGCTTCAAGAGCCTCCAACCAAGGGCACACACCCTTGGCAGATGCACAGTTGTTCATGTGGGGTTGTAATTGACAGTGAGCTTAATAAACATCGCTGTGCTGAACCTGCTCAAGTTTTAAGGACAACTTGCTGGTCTTGGTGGAAATGTAAAATCCAGAGTAAGATAGGAAAGCATTTACTTCTGCTTTGCTCTCATCAACAGGAAACCTAGAATCTTATAGTTTATTTCTAAGCTGCAAAAGTAGAAACGGATTCAGTGGTTTGCCTATAGAATAGTAGAAAGAGTAATATCATGAGGACATGGTTCCATAGTGTAGTGATGAGCACGTCTGCTTTACACGCAGAAGGTCCTGGGTTCATGCCCCAGTGGAGCCACGGTCCATAGTCTACGGCCATGCCACCCTGAACAAGCCCAATGTCTGATTTCAGAGGCTAAGCAGCGTTGGGCCTGGTTAGTACTTGAATAGGAGACCACCTAGGAAGACCAGGTGCTGTAGGCATAAATAATAATAAATTTTTTAAAGTAATATAATGAGTATTCATGTAATGAATGGTCAGTGATTAGTCTGTTAGCTCTTTTCAAATCATTCCCTACTGAAAAAAGAAAAAAAAAAAGAATTATAGTTCTGGTCTGACCTGACACAGAGAACTTAAATCTTTTACTCTCCGAGGCCACCTAGTTTGGCCACCTATTCCTAGTTTGCTCAGGAAGACCTATTGGAAGCTGAGATGCCCGAAGCTGAAATGACCTCTTACTGACTTCAGATATGTGAGCGTTTGGAGCGGGCTTCATAGGAGACTTGAGACTGTGACTTGCTCCTTGGTTAACGGCAGGTTTAGAATTCATACCAACTCAGAGATGTAAATTAAAATGTGCCATGATATTGATAAAGCCATTCCTCGTTATTTAATTCACTGAGGGTGGGAGTCAGTCCATTCACCTTGGAAAAGAGGTGAGATTCTGAGTTCATCCCTAAATCTCTCATTGCCATGCCTCACCCACTTTAGGGGTAGGTTTGAACAGTGATAGGGGTTTGTGATATGTTTGAAATTCTACCTTGTACCATTAGGGAGGGGGCAAAGAAGATGTTTTTTTTCTTCAGGCCAGAAAAGAATAGTTTGTAGTCAGGTGTAGAGAAGCTTAGGCTTATCGAGGTCTTTGTCACCACAAAATCGTTCTTCCATCCTTCATTTCCATTCCACTGGTTGGTGGTGCATAGATGCTGGCTGACGGGGAACTGTCCAGCAGCGTTGGTGCTGAATTGTAGGGCTCTGGAGGAGATGCTTTCTCAGCAATATCATTAGTAAAATAAACTGCCGGCGAGAAGTTCACCCGATTTATCGACTTAGTCATTCTATTTTTCAAAATCGTATTATCACCCAGGGAAAGGCACTAACTATTGCTGTATCTTTTTTTTTGATACAGACATTGATTTCAAATGGTAAGAAGTACAGGATATAGGAATCCAATTAAGTTGTAGGCTGCGTCTTTTTTCTCTCTTAACAAGAAGTGGAGACTAAAGGAAGAACAGGGATATATTATATGGAAGCAAAGCCATTTCTAAATAATACTGTTGTTGTGCGGCGTATTCCTGGAGGTCCCGACAGCTCCTTATAGGCCAACGAACATTTCAGCTAAAGTTTGTAAGGAAAACAGAAGGCTAATTACAAAGTATTCTTTCGTCCCTCAGCAAACTGCAGGGGGCAAGAGTGAGCTTGCGTGAGTACTAACAGCTAGATTTCCCTTGGTGCTGTCTTCTCACATGTGTTTTTCAAATCTTCCAACTTGTGATGATTATTTTTTTTCAGCACTGGATTAGTGAATCATTTTACATAGTGCCGTTATGTAAAATAAAATGATACTTGGTTTCTCTGCGTTGGCCAATTACTTGCTGGGGAAAATTGGACTTCTGAAAGACACATGTGAGTGCGGTTTGGCAGATGACAGGAAAGCCTTGTTAAATGCTCCCAGATGTTCAGTGCCACCGAGGGGAAGGTGCCAGAACCAGGGAGCAAATTACGGTGGGTTTCAGATGTTACACCATCTATGGAAGCCAAAACTAAGAAAACAAATTAGATCACAGACATGAAATCCCTCTGGAAGGCCAATAATCATCGTTTTTACTAGATCAAATCCATTTGCTCATTTTCTCCCTTTTGCCTGAAGCTATTGTAAATAAATATATATATATGTTATTGCCAATTCTTAATACAGTAGTGCCCTCTTATCCACGGGGGATATGTTCCAAGACTCCCCAGTGGGTGCCTACAACCACGGGTAGTACTGAACCCTATATACACTATGTTTTTTTTCCTATATATAAATAATGATGATCAAGTTTAACTTATAAATTAAGCACAGTAAACATTTAACAGTAACAATAATATAGAACAGTTATAATAGTATGCTGTAATAAAAGTCGTGAAGATGGCTTCTGTCTTTCTCAGCAGACTAGCTTTTCTTCTTCACAATTTCATGGATAGAAGATGTGATCTTAACATAGATCATAGCAAAGTAGGCATACAGTTTTCTACCTAAAGGAAGCACTTTATGGCTTCTCTCTGGCATATCTGAATTTGCCAGAGCATCACTGCTCTGTGCTTTGGGACCATTGTTTAGTCAAATAAAGTTTGCTTGAACACAAGCACTGAGGTACCACAGCAGCTGATCTCATCACCAAGAGGGCTACTACGTGACTCATGGGTGGGGAGTATCTACAGCATGGAGAGGCTGGGAAGAGATGATGTATGTTCCGAGCAGGATGGAGCAGGATGGCGAGACACTTCATCTTGCCACCCAGAACAGTGCGCAATGTAGAGCTTATGAATTGTTCATTTCTGGAATTTCTCATTGAGTATTTTTAGATGCCAGTTGACCACGGGTCACTGAAACCATGGACAAGGGACTCTGCCAATAAGAGGGGGTGACTGTCAAAAGCACATTCCCGTGAACCAGCTCATCTCGTCTGCACAGGGCCACGGGAATGCACATGGACAAAATGCGAACTGTTTTTTTTTTTTTTTTTCCCCAAGAGCCTGACCCCATATCTAATCCCCAAGAATTGCCTTTTCTTTAAATGTCAGCATAGTGGTGCCTGATCATAATTTTGTTATTCGAAAGTCAAAGCATCATCACTAGAGTTGCCGTCAAACTTCAGAGAGTCATTGGAGAGCCTGGCCCTCCCGTGATAGGATGGCTTTTAACTGGTCTACAGCAGAGCCAGAGGGAGTAAGAGCTGCTTGAGTGGCCTCCCCTGAGGGCCGGGCTTGTTCGAGGACAGTGCCTGTCCTGGCAGCAAACAGCTGGCACATGGCACAGGGGTAATTGAGCATTTGATAGAGGGACTGTTTACACAGGCGAGACTAAGGGACTCCAAGGATGGGAAAGGCAGGAGTGGGAGGCAGTATCCTTAGCGAGCAGGAGAGGGAGAACCCAGGAAGAGACGCCCTAACCTGTGAGCTGTATCTGCAGAGGAAGGGCTGGCTGCCCAATAGGGCTGCTTTCAGGTGAACAGTGCAGCCACTGCCAAACAATTCAGGGAGATGGACAAATAGACATCGCACCTCTTTCTCTTACTAATTCCTCATCTCCCAATGATGCCAGTGTGTCCCAACCCAACCAGTAGCCCAGGGCAAGGAAGCTTTGTTGAACACTCCTTGACGTCCTTCTCCTAGGGCAAGGCAGGATGGAGAAAAGTGAAATTCAGACCCAAAGGGAAAAAGTGGAGAATCTATAACACATCCCACATTTTTAATTATCTTATTCTTTGAAATACATTCCCCACTCCCGAAATCATCAGTTTTTATGCTGTTATGGATAAGTATGCTGAGGTTAAGAGTGGGTTAAAGATTTGCCCACATTTAAATAAGGATCTGCCTTATTTCACAGTCTGTGAACTCTGTTCCTTTTTCCACCACGCCATGTTTCCGATGATGATCTTCAGGGGCGATAATCCACAGAAAAATTAACTGTCATATCGCCTCTCCTCCCTATCGACACCTACTTTTCACGTGGTACTGATCATTGTCAAAAAAAAAAAAAAAAAAAAAAAAGATCAGGATTCACAGAAATTCTCACCGGAACTTCTCGGGCAAGGAGCTCTATCCGACTGTTCTCTGTCCTGCCCTTGAGCCATTGCTGTCCTTTCTCTGGGATGCTTACACAAAGCGGGAGGAATTTGAGCCAAGGGTTCTGGGCCAGCCCTGAAATGCCATTCTGGGAACTCGTGCCATTAGCAAATGGATCTCGAAGGCACGTCGTGAAGGTTGTAGACAGACCACTGCCGACAAAGTATAGATTCGTTCAATACGCCTGTTTTGTTGTATAAGTAATTTAGACTTCTTGTGGGCTCCTTTTAGTAAGAGGAGGCCGAATCCCAGCTGTTCAGACCACCAAAAGACTCAAGCTTTCTTTAAAGTGGTAAACGTGAGAAGGTCAAAGAATCGAATTTTTTAAAAAACTGGGTAAAGTATTATCAATCTCAGGTGACATGCCTTTCATATACTTTAACCTTTTCTCTTTCGTTTCAGACCTTCAAAAAAGTTGCAAAACATATCCATAGACCTTCACTGAAATTCACTCAAATGTTAATGTTTTGTCACATCTTTCCCTCCCTCTTACATTCCCATGCACACCCACCCACACAATTATTTTTTTCTGAGTTATCGGAGAATAAGTCGCAGACATAATGCAACCTTACTCCTAAATAGCTCGGTGTCCCTTTCCTGAAAACAAAGATATTTATGTATATAATCACAGTATCATTATAAAAATCAATGGTAATTGATACTGTCAAAATAATCGACAGATCTTATTAAAAAATGCTTAATGGTTTTAGCAATGCCTTTCATAGCAAAAGGGAAAAAAAATCTTGATTAAAGGATCCAATTCAGAATAATAAGGTTCATTTAGTTGTCAAATCTCGTGACTGTTCTTTAATCTAGAATACTTCCTTGATCTTACTTTACTTTTCATGACCTTTCCATTAAAAAAAAAAAAGATTTTAGGCCAGTTATTTTGGAGAACATCTCTCAACCTGGGTTTGCCTAATTTCTTCGGATGAAACTTGGATTATGGACTTTTGGCAAGAATGGCACAGAAATGGTGTTGTGTCTATCTCTGCTTCGTAGTTAGACGCATATGGCATGTATTTATCCCATTACTGATGATGCTTCACTTTGACTTAAGGCAGTGGTTGACAAGTTTCTACATTATAAAGTTACGATTTTCCCTTTTTAATTAATAAGTGACTGTGGGGAGATGAGACTTGGTGTGTTCTCTTCATCATTCACCCATCCATTTCAACATCCGTTGATGATTTTTGCCTGAAATAATTATTATCGTGGAAGCCAAGTGGTTATTTTCAAATTCCATTATTCCTTCTATATTTATTAGTCAGCATTCTATTATATGGAAGAACTATTCCTTAATTATTTAATTTACATTTCTAAGGATTCATTGATTACTGTTTTTTTTTTCAATGAGTTACAATAAATGAGTATTATTATTTATTTTGATGCTCAAATCATCCTAAATTTGCATGGTGGGAATTCATACTGACTCACATATCTCTTAGACATTTCTCCATCATTCTTCGAGCATGTCTTTTTGGGGGACACAGCAATACATTCTAAGTTCATCTCGTGCTTTCCCTGATGCGTCTCTGAAATCAGCCTGTTTCCAAGGATACCTGGTGCCATTCATGGAGATAGTATCGGACACTAGATCTAAGTGTTAGGTGTTAGGCTTTTTACTTTTTTAGCTTTTTACTTTATTTACCTTTCCCAAAGCGGTCTTTCTGTCGACAAGGATATTTTAAACACCAGTGTAGATAGAGCTTTTCATTGAGAAAGACATAAACATTGAGCAATCATAGCCTTTAAATTATAGTAATAAACTGCAATTTCAGCTGGGGGGGGTGGATTTGGACTCTCTCCTACCCTCCCCCACAATATAACATACCAAAGGCACAGGCAAGGATTTTTGCAGCCTCGATAGTCTGTTCTCTTGTTTCAAAGTGCCCCTCACGTCTCTCTCCCACATCGTTGTTCCCGGGAGAATTCCTGCATGAGGTCTAGTTCGTCACCGAGAAACTTGATGTCACCCAACTTTATGCTCAGGTTTAGGTTAAATTGATTCACCCCCCACTCCTCCCAAGGAATGAGGTGCTGAAGAGCTGCCCCAGAACTGAACCCCAGGCTCCTTCCCCCAGGGAACCCCAGGTGCATATTAACAGTTTAATTTTGTTAAGAGGGTGTCAGCTCCGCATCATTTGCATTCCATTACCCACAATGCTGTCTAATTCTGTGCCTGCTTTGAAACGCAAATGACGACATTCTGCCAGGAGGATCTCAGCCTGCGTGTGCTCTTTATAAAGTAGAGAAGTGGGGTAATTATCACTGAGGAGAGGAAATGATGTATTTTTCACATTTGGTGTTTTTAGAAAGTGAGTGAGTGTGTGTGTGTGTGTGTGTGTGTGTGTGTGTGTGTGTGTGTGTGTGTGTTTGGGGAGGTTGTACTGGGAAAAAGAGGTGGAGGTTAGGGAAATCGTGATTCGCGTTCTGCGTACTCCTAATGAACCAAGAGTTGTCAATAATTGTGAAACTATTCTGAAAACCCTTCTAATGAGAAGGGCAAAACGTTTTGTTAGAAATGCTCACGCAGCATAGTGCTGGGGTGTGCTAAGACACACGTCATCAGCATCCTGGGAGACCCAAGATTAGATCATGAAACGGGAGGTGGAACTTTCCTAGTCTCGTGAATGGTTCAAAGAGGAAAATGGGGGAATGGAGACGGTTAAGGAAACCAGATAGAAGGATAAAACACATGTTTTTTTCCTCCTCTTTTCCTTTCCTTCTCATTCCTTTTTTTCTTCATCTATCACAGCAAATGATCAAGAAATCCTCTTATCCCTACTCCAACCCATAGTTAATATTAAACAAATTCAGGCATCATTAGGTATTGGAGTGACATATAGAAATGAGCAGTGTTTTATTTTGCAAACATAGTAAATAAGCTAGGGCAGATAGAAAACTCGTATAATAAAAGAGGGAATTAACATGTCACATTTCCTACATGGTATAAGTACTCCACACACATCCGTAAAAATATTTGCTTTCATCAAGCCCGTCATCATGGAGCTCTGGGAAGACAGGGCTTATCTTTCTGGTTTTGTTCGGTATTTTAAATAGCCAGTCCTTTGACTCATCCTGGGTATGCAGTAGATGCTCACTAAGTACTGAATGGATAGGTGGACGAAAGTGTTTACACCGTTTGTCATCATCTGTTCCCATCTCCTCCCCTGTTCAAAACTGTGGTGGACTCCGTTTCCTTTCTTACCATAGACCCCTTAACTCACTCGACCACCACTCCATGGAAACAACTTTCTTTTTTTAAAAAACGATTGTTGTTCAGTTAGATTTGACATACAATATTGTTATATTAGTTCAGGAGTACAATACAACACAATGATTAAGCGTTTGTGTAACGTACAAAGTGATCACCTTGATAAGTCTGGTTCCCACCGGACACCACCCACAGTTATTACAGCATTTTTTATTATATTCTCTGGGGTGGACTTTACACCCTTGTGGCTATTTTTGTAAGTGGTAGTTTGTACTTCCTAATTCTTTTGACTTTTTCCACCCATGCCCCCCAACTCATCTCCCCTGATCTGGAGATGATCAGTTCTCTGTATCTATGAGTTCATGTCTGTTTTTTTTTTCTTTTCTTTTCTTTTCTTTTCTTTTTTTTTACCAGGAGTACATACTACTGCCAATTTCAATTTCTCTTAAATCCTCTTTGTATCAAGGTTGTAGTTCATTGTGAACTTGACTTTAAACTCTTTTCTCCCTCTACTTTTCACTCATGCTTTACTTTCTCCGTGTCTCCTCTGGCTCCACTCATAACAGTGTGAGCATTCAGTAGTCTCATCCATTTATAATCTATTTAGAACTGAACGTTGTATATGTTTAAGGTGTACACCATATATTTAAGGTGTTCTGGTATACATGTACATAGTGACGTGACTGGCACAGTTGAGCTCATTTAGAATACGTCGTCATGTCACGTAGATTTCAGGTGCTCACATCGCACACACAGACACACACAGACACACACACAAACTGTCTTTCTTCATTTAATAGCATTTCCAGGAGTTTCTTCCCTGAGTTTTATTTTTCTTTTCCCTTTTCTTCTGGGGTGATCACTTAATGCTCCATCACTTGGGCTATGATACCCATGCTTAATAGGACCCTTTCAGGGAAATAAGTTGAGGTGGATAAGAAATATAACTCAAGGACCAGGTCCTGGGGCGCTTCAAGTGTTCGAGGGCCTGGGATGAGGAGGAATTAGCAGAGGAGAGTGAGGCCATGTGGCCAGAGATGCCAGAGCAAACTCAGGTGGCCGTAGTGTGCCAGGAGAGAAGGAAGTTTCAAGGAGAAATACTGAAAGGCTCTTTCACCCGGGTAGAGTGGTGACGGCAGGTCAGCGTTCGTAACCATAAATGTAGTGTTCTAATAGGTTCATAACTATTACAGGTGGTGGGAGAATTTTTGCTTCATTTTCTTTAAATGGGTCGATAGCTATCACATACACAGATCTGGATAACCTCGGCTGGCATCCTAGTCCTGCCTCCTGCGAGCATAGCTTGGTAAGAACTTGGACTCCGGAGTCAGATCACCTGACTCACTCTGGCTCTTTTTATCAGCAAATGATGTGATTTTTAGATGAGTTTTTACATTGTTTATGTCTCAATTTTTTTTATCCGTAAAAAGGGAAAAATAATAGTCCCTCTTTCATTAGATTGTCCTAAGGAGTCGAAGAGTACGTTTAAAGAGCTTAGCACCGTGCCTCACAGTAAGCACTCAGTCATTATTATTTGATGAGCTTATGTTCCCTCGCTTGTTGAATGGGCATAGAAAATAGTTCCAGACTCATAGTGTTATTGGGAAAATCAAACTCGATTATCCATGTAGAGTGCTCCGTGCTTGGCAAGCTTTCCATATGTGATGACCAAATTGCTGTTAAAGGTGTTTATCGTTTGGTGTGAATTAAATGGCCTGGCCACTCAGTTCATACCTCAGTTGAGCACTGCTAGTGGTTATGGGGGTGTAAGCATTACACCGTTTTAAATTGCTTTATTCTAAGGCATATGCTCTTTAATTTATACCCATAGCGTGATGTTGGGTATGGGCGGGAAGCATCGGGAACGCTGATGCGCCCGCATTTTCTCTGGGTGTTTAAGATGCACTGGTCTGATCCACATTCCCCTAAAGTACATGAAGGTGTCTCTAGCGCTTTGAAAACCGACGTGAACAAGAAGAAGTTTAGCGATGATTCTATCAGATTTGACTTTTATGGGGGGGGGGGAGAATAAACACTGTCTTCGCAAATGGCGTCTGTGTGCAGAAGGGCTTGCAAACGGAACACTGAAAACACCTCGCAAATTAAAAACAAACAAATTGTTTTCTAAGTATGAAGTGAAGTGATTCCGTACAGTAGTTCCGGAAAGGCAATGTTTAATTTCACGGTTTAATTTCAATCAGAAATTAAATGTTAAATAACTCATGCCAGTTGTTAAATGGAAAAAGTAAACCATCTACCTGGTTTATGAATATTCTTGAAAGCTCTGATAAATTAATTTTATATTACATATCATACTCCACTGATCAAATATAAAATAGTGTTTTTAGCTCAGTCTACTTTTTATCATCATGATAAAAATGGCAAAAGACTTTAAAAAGTTTTGAGTTTATTTTTTTTCCCAAAAAAAAACTTATACCATTATGAAATGAGTTTGTGGCATGGAGGAAAGGCTGCAAAAAGCTCTATGTAATCAAAGATTATAAAAGCAGAACTCAAATATTTGGACCTGGGCTGCTAATTTAGGGGGAGGAAATGTACAATGTAAACCTTTTGAGTTTGATTATAGTACTTAATTATGATAATCACTGCTAACACCCTCCCTCCACCCCCTGCTCACCGCCTAGAGGACATCGTCTTCAGGAAAGCCTGAAGTTTGTTCCATAAAATTTGCTGTAATATGGTTGTTAACCACAATTAGTTAAGGTTCATAATTTATTCTACAATAAAAGGTATTAAAACTTTAACACGTGGTCCACACAGGCACCCAACACACTTGCTACCTCCCTACCTGGCATCCCCACAGTGTACTCTTAGAGAGACAAACATGTCACATTGTTCCAAATCTTGCTGGTATACTTTATTGTAGTCTGTCTTTGAGGATTTCACAAAATAAGCATATTCAGTGGAACACGTGTTGCATCTGATTTCGATCCGGGCACTTGCACTAATTTATTGTGGGGCATTAGAAAAGCCTACTTAATTTAGTTGACTTAACATTTTTTTGATCTGTAGAATCGTATTTCCCTATGGAGAGAAAAAATGGGGCCAGGAGTAGAAAATGTAGTCCAGGGATAGATGAGTAGACACAAAAGAGAGGGACCTCGTATGCACCAAGGGTAATAGACAACGGAATATGGTTAGCTCAGTTCTCTGTCCTAGAGCTTTCAATATCTCCACCTGTCTGTCTCTCTAGTCTTGCTATCTGCTAGAGCCTGGGGCACCTCACAGAATGGGTATCTAATGTATGAGGGTCTCCTTTCTCCTTGCCCAGCCCCATCTTCCCACCCCTGGCACCACCTCACCTTTATATCTGAGCATGAGACCACACTAGGTAACACTCTCTCCAAGCAATGAATGGACAAAGGAAGTACAGAGATACAGGAAGTTATTTTTTCCTCAATAACAGGGTAGAAATGATACTATATCCGTTGGCAGTATCTCCAGAAGTGTTACTTCCCAGTCAGGCAAAAAGGAAAGACTGTGTTCACAAAAGCCACATCTAGCTCTGCCTTCCACTGTCCTTTTCTACCTGCTGTGGACAGAGGAGTCGTTACACAGTGTGCACGTGAACGCACACACCTGTACACGTCCGTGGACACACCACCCTCCTCACAAGTTCATTCATTGTAGACATGCAACAGGATGTCATGTGCCTTCCTCTACTTCTCCATAATTTGGAAAAGAGGCAAAGCCAAACGCATAGAATGTAATGAAAGCCAGTCCCATGAATGTAATGAAAAAAAAATCTCTTTTCCTTGACATTCACGTTGAATAAGGAGCATGCTCCATTTCTTCCATGACAAAAACAAAAACAAAAACAAAAACAGTTACTTATAAGAATATCCTGAGATCATCTGAGAATATTCGTGGAAATACAAACCAGAGTGAGTCTTCTTTTTTAATGGAGATAAAGAGCTAGGTGTGTGTTGATCAGTCCTTAAGGGTCTGACTTGACAAAGACCACCAATGACTGTTCATTTAGCAATGGAACTTAGAAGGGTTAGTAGATGAGGGTAGGAAGGATCGTCATGACATAGATCACAATACCTCTAGCCGCTCAGACTTGAAAGTTTGATATTCCATGGAATTTGCCCCTTTCTTAATTTTCTTTCTGCAGTCAGGGGCTACCTCTGGCCAGTTTCCATGCTGGTTCTTTCACTGTCATGGGCACTGACACACGTTGGCTGCTGTGGACTCAGTTGCGTCATTATCAAATTCATATGTCGATGCTCTGTCCCCCACTGATGGTGTTTAGAGATGGGGGGAGCTTTATGAAAACACATAAGGTTAAATGAGATCATAGGGATAAGGTCCTGGTCTGATGGGATCATAGGAAGAGACGAGAGAGCTCAGTCTCCCCACATTCCTGCACCTGGGAAAGGCCGTGTGAGAGTAGGAAGAGGGAACCCGTTTGCCGACCGGAAGGACAGCCCTCACCAGAAAGCAGACTCTGGCCTTGACTTTGGACTTTCTGGCTTCCGGAACACAATAAATTAAATTTCTCTGGTGTTGAAGCCATCCAGTCTTTGTTTGTTATGGCAGCTCGAGCTGACTACGAAAGTAATTACGGTGGTCCAGAATCAGTGCTGATGTATGTTGTGCGAGATTTAAATACAGCCTCACAGAAGGCTTGTGAATGAGGTTTCGTTACAGATGGGGTTAAGGTATTCTCTAGGAGGTTAAGTTATTTCCCCCGTACACAGAGCAAAAGATGGCAGAACTATGATTTGAGCCCTTTGTCTTTTGCAAGTGTGTTTCTTCCCTGCCGGCACCAGTGTTATCACCTCGGGCCAGGCTCTCCTCGTGTGGGGTCCCAGCCTCTCTCTGTAGCTCTTCAGCACCCCTGCTCAATTTGTGGATTTGTCAAGTCCTACAGCATCCGTTTTGTTACTTTGTCTTTACTGCCCAAGCTCGTTTAATGCACCTCCAAGAGTTCCCTGGACAAGCCCCACCCACGTCCTTAACTCATCTTTTTAAGGTACGTTCAGCATCTGAGGCCACTTCATGAAGATGCATTATCGCTTTTAAGCTCGCGAGTCCAGTCTCTGATTCATCCCACACCACCAAGAGCACACCACATTCACCCCCGTCTTTACGATCTTCCCTGCGACGTTTATTCTCCTGGATAATGTTCCTCTCTCATCTACACACACGGCTTCTAATCATCTGAGGCTGGACTCAGTCCAACTACCTGTATCACATTTTTCTTACATCTGTTTGTATTGATCCCCCTGCTGGGAACTCTTCCAATTTGGTTGTGTGTGTGTGTGTGTGTGTTTTGCAATGTGTTACTTTTTTTACTATTTGTGTATTCTTCCCTAAGTGTCTTATGTTTGAGGACTTTCCTCCCACCCCAAAGATGCCTTTTTAAATGTGTGCTTCAAGCACATAACAAGCCAACCAACACATCTACTAACCAAAAAGTAGTTCCCGATCACTTACTATGAACGAGGCATTGGAAAAAGTGCAATGAAATTGGATAAGAATATACTCTATTCTTCCTCTGTAGTATTTTTAATAGGTGAGTCCAGTGCTCCAGAGGCACTCAAATGGCAAATCAAATAATTAGTGCATATGATATAACTTCTGTGTGCTCAGAAACACAAAGACTATCCAGCACCACCTCATTTTGCTCACCAATAGTATTGATAAGGGATCGTAAATGGAGTAGCTTCCTTAAATGTGTAGGAAGGCAGCATGGTGTGGTGTGATGGAAGCCACACGGAACTGAGTTTGAATCTTACCTCTGTGCACTTCCTCACTGTTTTCCATCAGGAGCCTTCTTTAACTTTCCTCCACCACGTTTTCCATGTTTGAAGCGCCCAACACAGAGCCTGGCTCGTATTAAATCCTAAAGAATCTCCCTGCTCACTCTTGGGGCTATTAGATATCGTTGTGTAGAGAATCTCATTATTCCTTCACCCCTACTCTTTGGATATGTATTACTGCTGCAAACATGAGCAACATAGCCAGGTTCCTGGCCCGGCTTAGAATGGGGACAAAGAGAAAAAAAAAAAATTGGAGATGCACTGTAGCAAGAATATAGTGAATAAAAATGTTATGTGTGATCACTTTTCGTCATATTCATCTTCCCTATAGGAAGCAATGTATTTGTTCAACTCAAAGAGAAAATAGGAGACAGCCAATCCTACAGATGCATTACACTACTTCGGAAAGGGTGCAGTTAGATTATCCTGGTGTTGATGGGTTATAGTTTGGTGTGATGCACTTAATTAGAGAATCCACCGTTTCACTTAGTCACACTTATCACACCTACTTTTAGGAGTGAATCAAAAGATATAATGAATGATGATAAAACTGAAAAATAAAACTCCCGCCATTTATTTATTTTATTTTTTTTAAGTAAAGAGTGGATGACTGTGGACCCAGATAGCTCTGTTATTTCCAGTGAGGAGATAATTCGAGTTGATACTTTCAAGGCTCGGCTCAGCATTGCATTTGGAAGAGAGCAATTTAATTGGTGCGAGACAGCATAGATTTGTGGAAATAAATCATGTCAAACACTTCTGATTGCATTTCAAAATTAAATTGCCATTGAACTAGGTAGAAGAGGAAAATAGTACATTCAACACAACCGGGTTTTGTTTTTTTTTTTTAAATAGCTTCCTGGCAGCGTTTCTTATCAGTGCGAAGCATACGGACCGGTTTCAGATAGGTTTATGAGTAAGCAGTCAAGGAGCCACAGACGTGGGGTACCAGGGTTGAAGATCTAGAAAGAAACAGCAGTTCTTTGGAATAACTGGGAAGTCACAAAATGCCAGGAGTGAAGAGCTCTGGAGGCAGACAGAAGGGTAGGTCACATATTGGCACTGCCCATTACTGGCTGTGTGACACGTCACAACCTTTCAGAGCTTCAATGTTCTCATCTGCAAAGGAAAAATCATCATCATTTTCTTCCCAGGCTGTTGAGAAGAGCATATTAGATGGTCTTTAAAGAGTTTATTCAAAAGCCTGGCATAGCATGTTGCATGTGGTGTCTTCCACCTCATTCTAAACCCTTTATGACACAATAGGACGTCCCCGAGTCACACAGGAACTCCCTGGAGTTCAGGGAGGGGACAGCTTTCAATATCTAGTTGAGAGTCTGATTAACACTAAGATCCAAGCTCTACTATGTCCTTGAGCCCTTGGTACCTTATCTAAGTCTCGAGTACTTCCTTCTCTGTAGACACCTGTGCAGGAGGTCAGCATGGCAAAGTCCAGTTTCGTGTTTCGGAAAAGAGACATTCAAGAAACTTGAACATCTTTGCAAAAATCCTAAAAGCTCCAGCAAGATCAGGGGGAGCCTTGTAGGGATGACTTTGTAGTTTTCTACCAAATTTCTATAAGAAGATACGGCAAGCTGCCTTGTGTATTCACCCTGTCACGCTCCCCTATTAATAATTCTCTGCATCGTCTTTGCACTGTAGAAGTCTTTTCACGTTTATTTCCCTCGTGTCTTTACTTATTCACTGACTCTTCTCCCAGGAATATAGGCAGGTCCTGTGAGACTAGGATTTGTTTCTAACGTGTTCATTGCTCTGTTTCAAGCCCTTAGTGTTGCTAGTTCAGTTACAGTGGCTCGTTCACTGTAGGCCCCCACGTAAATAATTTTTGAATGAATAAATAGTGGCTAGCATGGAATAAGAGGCAGTAACCATGCCCCAGCAGCCAAGTGCAGCCTACCAGCTGCTTTGAACGACCTCCAAAAAACACAGATATCCTCATTGGTGTATATAGTCCCACGTTGTCCTGCTCTAGTCGTAGGATATGTGGCCTGGTAAGCCACAGAGTCTAAATATTTACTCTCTGGAACTGTAGAGAAAAAGATTATCCACTCTTGGTTTACAAGCTAAGAATCAATAATGCGATGTCATCACCATCATCATCCTCATCTTAGCCACTCTCGGAAACACCTTAGGTGGACTAGACATTTTCTGTGACTTTATTCGGTGTCTTTGCAAGGTGGGTCTCATTTCCTCTGTCTTGCAAAAGAGGACACTGACCCTCGGAAGTCACCTCTTAGAGCTGAACAGCATCTGTGCTCGACTCTACCCCTCCCCCACTCCCACCTGCCTGACTCCAAAGCCTCTGATCTTTAGACTAGACTCAGCTACGGACATGTTCACCCCTGGCACATTAAGTGACCACGAGAAAGTTTCTTAAATTATCGGTGTCTCCATTTCCTGTTCTTGTATGGGCTTAGAGGAGACATTATTAGAAAACACAGCCTATTGTGTATTGTCTGGTTGCCAAGATTTGTCCCTTCCTTCTTTATACTGTCTCTTTCTGGGTATACTTGCTTTTAATCAAAGCAAGTATGGAGGTGACATGCACATTGTTTGCACGTTCCATTTTTTGGCATTAAAATAGGGGGCATGTGAAGAGACCATTTCGTAGGATAAACTCTGAGAGGTGAGTCACACGGTCTTCAAAGTGGGATATGAAGGTGGCTAAGTGATGCCTGTGGGCAGGAAACAGAGCCCAAGCTAAGTACGATTTCAGTGGTGCTTGATGAGTCCGTGTGGCAGAGAAAACTGCACGTGTTCTCAGAGCGAGTGTTTGCGTTTGGGCTCCATGTGTGGTTGGGGTGGAGAGAACTGATGTGCTGTCAGCGTCTGTTCAGAGAGCCCTTCCCTTCGTCCTAAGACACTAGGCCCTTCGTAAGGGGCTGATGAGAACACACCAGGGCACCTGGGCCACTCCTGGACTCACGAGGTGACAAGAGATGGGCAACCTGTTGGCAGGAACTGGGAGTTTGAAGCCAGCAGCAAGGGCTGCAGCTGAAGCCGAGCCCTTTCCCCAAAGCCCTCAGGCCCCCGTGGGAAGGGGCCCCCTGCTCTCTCTAGCCTCGTCCTCGGCTGCAGCCCTGCGCTTGTCACGTGAGTGTCATTCCATCGGCAGGCCCAGAGTCTAACAGCTCCCGCCCTGCAGTGGAACAGTGGTGAGTGTTACAGCCCATCGTACAGAAGGAGCAGTCACGCTGAGTGCCTGTCCCCCCGCCCCCACCAGAAAGTCCTCTTGCCGAGGTCTGTCTTTATCTCACTCACACGTGCGGTCCTGGACGGGACTCGTCCTTCGTGCCACACAGGATCTTGTCTTTGCCCTTTGCTTTCTCCTTCTCTTTCCTCTTCGGGAGGAAGGGAGGCTAAGTATAGCTACACCATTAATTATTGAGAGAGATTGGGGAAGGACAAAGATGAGGAATGCAGGCGGCGGGTTTATGGAGAGTCTCTTTGGGGTGCGGGGTGGAAGGGGAGCACTGGGATGAGAGGAGAATGCGTGGTGTGAAGCGTGGTGTGAAGCGTGGTGTGAAGCGTGGTGTAAACTGTGGTGTAAACTGTGGTGTAAACCGTGGTGTGAAGCATGAGTTCCAAACGGGCCTTCTTAATTTCTGAAATGTAGAGACCCACAGGTTCAGTTGCTTTCTCCCTCTGAAGTATATTACTTTAATCCTCATCCCACTCTGCACACTACACGGGTTATTGGAATGACAAGCATTACATGGGTGTCCCGAAGTGCCCAGCCCCGTGCTGGGGGCATTGTGGGGATTAAAGAATGGGTTTTGAATAAAGGAATGAGTAAGAAAGAGCAGGGTGAGGATACCTGCAGGGGATCTGACAGACGCTGGGTTTTTCTTTCCTCTGTCTGATACCACGGAGCAGCGTAAAGAGGTCCAACGGAATTAAATTCCTCACGGAAGAGCTATAAAGTGGATGCAGATTAGTGGAGAGTTTACTAAATAATTAGCATTTGCCCCCGTTTAAGTGTGCCCCTGTGACAGAGAGCAACATTATGTGATGTGTGTGCCCATTTATCTTGCTTTGAGCACATGGACAGACACTGGGGGAGACGGGGTGACAGCCGAGAACAATAACCCATGTCAATAGCTGAACTGTTACTCTCGCTAGTCCACAAATTTATATTGACCCCTGGCCGGGAGGCATAGGAGTTACAAATAATGATGATGACCTCTTCAGAGGAACCTATACGGTCGGAGGTGGCAGGTATATGCTGACACAGAATTAATTATTTAGCAGAGCTGAGGCGCCCAAGAAATAGAACCCGTACGCCACTGAGTCTCGGAGAAGGATGCAGGCACGTGTCCTTGGTGACAGGGATGATGAAGGGTGTCTAGGCTTAGGTGATGTTTGACTGCAGTTGAGTGTCAGGTGGCCGACATGAGCGGGGGAGAAGCAGTGTGAGAAGACAGAATGGGAGGAAGATTCGGGAGTCGCTTGCAGACCGCGGATGGGTTAGCTCTTCCCAGTAGGCATGATTCAGCTTTCAGAGTCCTCTGCCGTACACGAAAGTCGTGACTCTGTGGCCAGGTACCCCGTGAAAGCCAGCACACATTACAGAAAGAGGAAAAGCCTCTTACCAACCCATGTTCCGGGGTGCGTCACCTCCCCAGTCTACCAAGACATAGGGGATCCCCTCCGGGGTGTGTGTGTGTGTGGGGGGGGGGGTGAACAGGAGCAAGGGACCCCTGAGTATCTCCCCTTGGTGGGACCTTCCTGAGCCAGCACTTTAATGCTTTAAGCTGTGTGCTCACCCCCTGAAACGTCTGGGCTGTTGAAATGTAGGGTCACTTAAATACTTCCGTGACGTCCCCTGTGGCCTGGCCTCCCTGCACCTTCTGCCAGGCATCCTTACTTCCCCGCAGGGCTACTGTGCCTCCAGAATCATGAATTTCATTTGCTTTTGGGGAAAGGGGACTCGGGAAATGGATTTGACCCTGCGCCTCGCCCAGTTTAAGCCCCAAAAGCCAAATCCTCAGAGTGCCATTGTCCCGCCAGGTCTAAAGCCCCAGAATAGGGGCGGGGGAGGGAACCATCTAAATCCAGCACCGCAAATTAGTGGCGGAGACCTGTGCCCCTGGTATTGTCACCGTTCACCGTTCCTGTCACAGCAATTATCCTTATCGAGGCTCACAACAGAAAAGCCACACGGAGCAGGGTCTGGGAGCTGCCGTGTGGCGTTTCCCCTCGTGTCACAGAGGAAGGCTTTACACCTGAGCATTTGAGACCGACAAGTGGGGATCGCCGTGCTCTCATTCTTTGTTGAAGTGGTATGATTTCTTCGTGATTCGTTTTCACTTCATCCTCCTTCGGGTCTGCAGCCCCTGGGATAATTAGGGGTCGATGTGGCACCAGGGACGAAGGATAAACACTGTATCAATCTCAGGATGAAAACTGTATCCATCTTATTCTCTGAAGTCTTCCGGGAGTGAGGGTGGGTGGGTGGATCTGGTGCTTTATTTGCAACGTTGTATTATTAAGTATCAATGGTCTCAAGAATGTAAGAGAGCAGAGAGGAAGAGGAAAGGAAAGCACAGGAAACAGTATCTGCCCTCAGTTTCATATAATCCGTTCGTTCTTTCAAAAGGAAAGAAATTTTCTCTGTTGAAATTATGTTCTAGCCTGCTGGGAACAATAATTATACTTGGGGGCAGATCCTGCCTAACAATCTAAGAGTAATTTTTATTTTTCCCTTCGTCTCGTGAAGTGTAATCTTTTAAAAATACATTCTCCGACCGGGTGTCCATCGCATGTTGCTCATGAGAGTAGGACTTTATCCCCGCCGTGACAGTGATGGAGCAAACAGCGCTATCTCTGCACATCCGCCTGATTCCTGCTTCTGTGCCGGAACCTACCTCCTATGCCCAGACCAGGGCTTCCCTGGGGTGTGTACTGAAGTTGCTGTCAGCATCGCCAAGCACACAGACCAGGCCGTTTTTCTAGTCAGCCCTGGACCCCAGGGCACAAGTGAAAGGCCGCTCGCGTGAGCAGGGTCTGATGGACGGCTTCCGTCTATGCTATGTGGGTTTGCATCTCTCCTAGGACTAGGTAGAGTTCCTGTCATCTCCACTTCGTGTGATGCTCGGCCATGGCTCATTTATAGTGGAGCTGAATATATCACTGGAGAGAGGCGGGCAGGGAAGGAGAGAGGGGGAGGAGAGGGGGAGGAGAGAGGGGGAGGAGAGAGGAAGAAAAAACACCCCACTGTTTATATTTGCTATCACTTAGAAGATCCCAGACAGATTCAAAAGAAACAAACAACTAATCAGGACTTGGAAACATTTCAGTTTTGCGAGATGAGTGAGTTGTTGGAATCTGTACCATCGAGGGCATGTAGTTAACTACTGCGCTGTGCACTTAAAAAAAAATGCATTAAGGGAGCAGATCTAATGTTTAGTGCATTGACTACAAACAAAACCAAAAGGCAATGAAGGCAGCTTTCGGAAGAGTGATGAATTTGTTTATCACCCTGTTTGTGATGACGGTTTCAGGGGGGTATGAGTGTGTCCAAACTCATCAAATTATACACGTTAATTACGTGCAGTTTTATATATGTGTGTCAATTATATCTCAGGAAAGCTGTCATAAAAACAGACTTGGAGTAGGGGCAGCAGATGGGACAGGTGGCAAAGATGAGGGTCCACAGCGATGCCCGGTAAGTACACAGCTTTGCAGTATCAGAACAGACAGGACCCCCCCCAGACCCGAAACGATCAATAAATTGGATTCGGCAGTTTATAATTACCATCCCAAGGCCGTTACGGCTAATATTGGGAATCAATGCATAAACCACATTTATTTTTTTGTCTTCAAACTGTTAGATTTTAGAGAAAACCTCAAGGCCTCGTGAGCAGAACGGGAATCCAGTAGAGAAGTAGGTGGGTGACCCACCCCAGCTCCCTGCCAGGGGCCTGGACTGAAGTCCTAGTTCTGCCGTTTCCATGTGGTTTGGGGAAAGCTGTCCTATCCTGTGCTTCAAGGTGTTTGGTTTTTACCTGTAAGACAAAAATAACCTAACTCAAAGGATATTTGGTGAGATAATTTGATGCCTTAGGCACTCGCTGTGCATAACAAGCAAGTGCTCAACTATTATTAAGGCAAGATGTCTTAATGCTAATTATTAGTTAAGACCATTAAGGTGAGATGTCTTAGCACTAAAACATCTTGGGGGTGACAGAACAGTTCAGAGGGGAGGACTGAAGAAATCCCAGAGGAAGGGGGAGAATGGGGCCAGGAGAATTCGGGAGGGACTGTGAGGTGGACAAGTGGAAGAGCACTCCGTCGTAAGAAATTCTTCTATTTCATGCCCTTATTTCCGGAAATAAAGTTACGATAGCAAGGCCCAAGCACCGGGCGGATATGGGCCCCGAGGAACCTGACAAGTGAGGGAGAATGCACCGTGAGCGGGGTTTATATAGACGAGGCGGTCGTCACCCTTCGAAGTGACGAGGAAGGGCTCTGATCAGACCAGCTCACGTTCGTTAGGGACAGATGAACAAACAGCACAGCCAGGGGCCCGATCCCGGAAGTGAGGCCGACGGCAGTGCAGCTGGAAACCACCCTGTCAGCACCCAGGCGAACAGGGCGGCTTGATGCCGGGCAGTGCGAAGAACAAACCGCACCCCAAACTGAGGGAAGATGGGGGGTTGGAAATGAGAAAGGATTTAGCTAAGTAAAGCTGTGAAGGGCCAACCAACAGTGCTCGAAAAATCTGAGGTGAGGTTAATAGTGGCTACGGGCTTCTGCAAGAGGCCAGCACTTGGAGAAATTTTTTTTTTTTTCTCTGCAAATTCCAGTTTGAAAAAAATCTGGTTTTTGTTTGTTTTTTTTGTGTGTGTGTATTTTTTTGTGTTTTTTTGTTTTATTTTTGTTTTCTGTTTGTTAGTTTGTTTTTTGTTTTTTGTTTTTTTTGAACAGGGAAACAAATGAAGTAAGTCTTTGGAGCTGGTGGGGAACAAGGAAGTGATGATGCTCCCCCCCC
>PVKZ01005835.1:0-45414 GCA_004027375.1 Macroglossus sobrinus | reverse complement strand
CCCCCGGCAGCCGAGCGTGGGTGATGGCGTGCTTGCTTGCAGGGGTGCGGAGAGGGGAGGAAAGGCACGTGGGCATCAACACGGCCTTCGTCAAGCAAACGGGGCGGATGTACGAACCCTGGCGCTGGGAGCGGGGACGGGAAGATGAAGTGGCGGGAGTGCGCAGCGGAGCAGAGGCGAATGAGCCCTCAGCCCGGATGGTCTCACCACGGACGACAGGGACTTCAGGCCCAGGCCCCGTCTGCCGGTGACGGCCGCCCTCGTGCTCGGCCGCTCGGCCCCCCGGCCTCAGCCCCCAACACCAGGCACCTGCCTGGGGTTCCTGGAGGCCGCGGGACCCTAATGCTGGGCTCCCGGCCCCCTCAAGACGGTCTTCCAACACAGGATGCATTCCACGCGGAACGCGGCTCCCCCACACCCCTCTGCGTCTGCCCCTGCTCTGCTCCCTTCCGCTTTCTCTCCCCGTCATCCCCACCCGGTCCGCCCTCCTCCCTCCTCTTCATCCTCTCACCCCTCGCCCTGCCTGCTGGCTCTTCATCCCCTTCCTCCCCTCCTCGCCCTCAGAGGGTCTGCCCCCTCCCCGCCCACTCCCTCACGTGGTTCCCCCATCCCACCCTCTTTCTCTCAATGCCCCCTTCGACCCCACTCCTCGGCCCCTCTCTCAACCACAGGAGGAAGGATCCAGGAAGGAACCAGCTGTGAGCTCACCAAGGCTGGCCAAGCAAATCCCATCCCACCTGCTCGGGGAAAGCGGGGTGGGCTGGGGGCTCGCGGGCACAGAAGGCCCAGCCGCGGGGAAGCGTGCCTGGGGCTGCCGGACCCTCCCCGGCCCCGGCCGTCCTCACAAAGTCACAGTCTGGAGCACCGAGGCGGCCTGAGCATTCTCCTGACCTCCCTCTGTAGCAGCCGCCCCGGCCCGGCATCCCAGGAGGGGGCTGCATCTGGCCAGAACAGAACCTCTGACAGATGGGATGTCACCGAGCGCGGCGGGAGAGCCTGAGAGACGGGAGGAGGGGACGGAGGGCGGCTGGTGGGGGCGCCGGGCTCACGGGAGCACTAGGGGTCAGTCAAGGAGAGTGGGAACTTGGAGGGGACGCTGCCGGAGTCAAGGACCACCTCTGCCGCTTCCTGGCCGGGCGTCCACGGGCAACCAATCGCGTCTCTGCACCTCAGTTTCCCCATCTGTGGAATGGGAGAGCTGGCCCAAGGCCCACCTCACAGGACGGCACGGGGTGTCGGTTGTACGCACTCTGGAAACGGCAGTTTTTATATCGTGACGACGATTATTACAGCTGTGCCCTGTGCTGGTGGCTCGGCGCAGGTGTCGGGACTTCAACAGAGCGTCCACCTGGGAGACACCCTGAATGCCTGCCCCCTACTGGGCATCTGTGTCCGGCACGGGGGGCTCTCAGGGCTGAGGGGGACCAGCATCTCGTCCACGCACGCCTGACTCCTGAGCCCTCCTGTGTGCCACGACCGGGCACTCGGCAGGGGCTGTGGCCCAGGTGGCCCCTCACGGAGCTTCTATGTCACGTGGGAGGCAGACGATGATCGGAAAATGACACCACGTAGGTGCAGAGCCACGAGTAGGTGGGAGCGACATGCAGGACCGAGCGTGAGTACACACCCCCCGAACGCTCACTCGTGATGCTCACTCCTTCTCTGGGATCCCAGATCCTGGAACGCCAGAGGTGGACGAGAGCCACCGTCACCTTTAGACAGGGAAACTGAGACCCCAGGGACAAAGGGCCAAGTTCACTCACAGCCACTCAGGGGCCACCGGGCGCTAGAGGTCAATTCGCCTGGCTCTTCCCTCTGCACCCCGAGGCACACTGAGCCATCCCCTCAGGGGCCCAGAGTCCAGGAGCAAACTCGGAGGAACGGAGGCCTCCCGAGAAATTCCAGGGGCCAGGAGTGACGCCCAGTGACAACGCGTGGGGACGCGGTCGTCAGGAGCAGCGGCATGGACCGCGGACTCTGGGGACAGGTCGGAGGACCTCGACGTCACCGGGCCAAAGAGCGGAGTTCACAGGAGACCCTCTGCTAAAATCCTGGGAACCCCACCGCGTGTGGGCAGAACCCAGAGAAAGGGTGTGTAAACAGGGAAGTGGCGTGTTTGGATAATGAGGACGTCTTTTTCTCAAAATCCAGCCCACTGCTACCTTTGATTCATCTATTGAATTCTCAGGTTGCAGAACTACAATAACACAGCCGGCTATGTCAGGGATATTTAGATTCTCAAATTGCCCAGGGGAAGAAATCAAAGGGACATTGACCAACTATTAGGAGGAAGTTCACGCCATTAATTAGCCCGAAGGTTGACTGGTGAGAGAAAGGGGGCAGAGATGAAAAGACCCCAGGCTGCGGGCCAGAACACCACCCCTTGAAGGGGTGGTGCACGTGTCCGTCGCCTGCCCAGGCCTGGGCACGTTGCTCTCGGGAAGCCTGCTTTGGGGAAGAAGATGAAGAAAGAGGGAGTTGAGCCCCCCCCCAGGTGCTGGTCAAGATGTCACTGGTCCCGTGACATCAGGGTCCGGGACCCCAAGTAGCAAATGTAGGGCGGGGCTTGCCCTGGACTGACAGCAGACGTGCAGCTCAGGAAGAGTGCGGAACCCATCTGGGCACCCCGTCTCCCCGGGAGACCCCACTACCAGAAGTCCTCCGTGGCCCCCCGGACTTGAGTGCTCCATCTCCACCTCCCGCACCGTCACCCCAGCCTCCCCGCCTGGCCACACCCCTCCTCCCCGGAGGAGCAGTCTGGTCCCCCGAAGGGCAAACTTGGGGATGCCAGGACGCCCCAGGGCGTCCATCTTGGCCCCGCAGGGCCTGGCCCCACCCCACCCCACAGGGCACCCCTCTGTGTACCACGCTCTCCAGCAGTGCCCGCTGACGGTCCTCCAAACACCCGCCGCCTTGGGGTCCCTGAGCCCGCTCTCTGGACTGCCACGCCCCATCATGTCGCTCGTCATTCCACCCTCGTCTCCCGAGAAGGTTTGCTCCACACACTCGCTTACGATGCTCACACACCTCTAGTGATGCGTGTGGTTTTGTGGTGGTTCGTCTATCGTCCTTCTCCCCGTGGACCACTGCATTACAGAGCCTGGCACACAGTAGGCGCTCAATAAATATCTACTGACACTTTCAGCCTCTGAAAATCCCGGTACTAGAGTCTAGGGTAGGTGGGCATGAAGGAAATACGTACATCAAGAAAATACACCCAGAAAATCCACCGCCCCCAGGACAAGGCAGCTCTCGGGGCCCTGTTCCCACGGTGGCAGGATGGGTGCACGCCCTCGGGAACACCAGGCACGCCGTGGAGGTGGCACGTGGCCTCAGACACCGTTCGCGGAACCCTCTGGCCCACAGAACGCACTGCCAGGAGGTATCCCCGCATCCACCCCGGGCCTGGTCACGCGCAGGCCACAGCCTGTCCCCTCCTGGTTGGCCCTGGCGGAGGCTGCAGCTCGCTGGCCCTCCCCGCCTGCCTTCCCCGCTGGCCCCAGCTTGCTCCATCCAGCACCCGAGGGTCCGGCAGCCCCTTCCCCGCCTCCACATGCGTCTTCCCAGCCTCTGCCTTCGCCGTCCTCTGACCGAGAAACGCTTCTTCCTTTGCGTCTCCCTCGAGAGCTTTCCCGTAAAGACCCGAATTTCTGGCTCCCCTCGGGAATCTGGAAGCTTCGGCGACACGAGAGCTCGCTTCCAGCAAGGCGGCCAGCGGCAGGAACCGAGGAGCCGCCGGACGCTTCGCAGGCAAGCGGTCCCCATCACCCGGCCCCTCACGTGCCGGACCCCCACCCTCACCTGGTCCCGCAAGCCTCGCCCTGGTCCCCAGGCCTCTTATCGTCGAGACCCCATCTGCTCATCTCCGTCCACCCCACCGGGCCCACCGCTGGGAGGTGCTCCAAGTTTGCCCAGTGGGACACGAGGGACAGGGCGGGGTACACAGACACGGTGACGCCACCCCTCTGGCTCCTCATCTGGCACAGCGCCTCCAGTACGTCTCAGCCACCTGAGTCGCCGGTTCCTATACCTCCTGCGGAGGCTCGCCCCTCATAGTTTATTAACACCCACTAATAAATAACCAGCGTGCGGGCCTCCCCCGGGGCGGCCAGGAGACCGAGCCCGCCGTGTCCTGATTGTTCTCAGCACATCTCTGGCCATAAGGGAACAATTAGGAAGAGCTCCCTCCCGCTTATATTTAGAAAGGGGTGGCGGGGAAAACGCTTCCTCTAGTAATTTTCATTCAGCGGCACAGGACTGCCGTCCCCCTACCTTCCCCCAGGCCAGCACCACGGGGCAGGCCACCGCCTCATCCTGAACACCGGGGTGCAAACCGAGCCCAGCCTCTGCCCAGCCCTGATTATGCCCACGTTTAAAAATAAGATGTGAAAGATGCATTATGTAAGGCCTGGAACACTCTCTCCTGCCCACCTCCGACTCGGGAATCAAAGATCATCATTTCCGCCATCAAAAAAGAATGAAAGAAAGGCAGGGACAATGGAAATAGCTGCCCACCATGGGCCGGATCAAAGGCATGGGCACGGAAAACGAGGAGCCAGGGGGGGCCTTTAATTACTGCCTGCGTCCTCCGAGGCGTGCGGCGAGAGGGGAGAAGAAAAGTTTTGAAGGCCACCGGGTCCCGTCCTGCTGCGGCCCCCGTTCCCACCGCCAGCACCAGTTCCCGACAAACTCACGCCTTTCATTTCCCTCCCTTTTTTCCCTCCTTTTTCTCTGCCCCCCACATGCCAGACAGGACTCCCGGACTCCCCAGGGCTCGCCGTCCACCAGCAGCAGAGAGAGCTCCAAAAAGGCCCTTGGAGACCCCGAGGAAGGGACAGGGGGCTCCCCTCGAGGGAGGGCTCCCCCCTCCGGCAGCCAGACAGAGCTGCAGGCGAGATCCAGGGGGGCCCACCGTGGGGGGTGATGCCACAGAGCATGGCGATTTTTTTTTTTTTTTTGCAAGTCTTCCTGGTCGAGCGGGGGGTGGGGGGACTTCAAATTCACATTGGGCAGGGCTCCATGGGGCAGCACATCAAACCTGAGAGCCGGCTGTTTGAGCTCAGCGGCAGAAAAAAGGATTGCCCAGGGACTGAGCTTAAGTAGAAGCTGGATTAAACTTCAAACGCAAACTCCCCCCTTTCCTACACAGCAGACAGTCGTGGCTAACACTGCAATGTGGACTCGAAAAACGCATTACGAATGACTTCCTCTGGACCCGGGCCTGGGCCTTGTGTGGCGAGGGGCGGAGCCAGGGAGCTCGTTTGGACAGAAAAGACACATGGGAGCCGCCCGTCCCCTTGCTTGGAGGAGGGGAGTCCCTCAAGTTTGGGGTCCGGGAGGTCAAGGGCAGGCCCCGGGCGGAAGTCCACCCAGAAGCGGCTTTGCTGGCAGGCCAGGCAGCTCGCCGGGGGGTGCAATGAGGCTTGGGTCCTCCCCAGCTATGCGGATCCAGGTAGATCTCCTACGGGAAGAGAGGCCGGGACAGGGTACAGAACCCTGGCAACGTGGCAAGAGTCTAATGATTTAACTAACGCACCGACACCTTAAAAGATGGGGTATCATTGTGTTATTCATACACGATGGGGTATAATTGTGTTTTTCATTTGTTAAATGAGTGACTTATTAAAAAAAAAGGAACTCGCAAAGGTCACAGGTGACGTGGATAGAGCAGAGGACAAGTTCAAAGGTGTAAGATTCTCTTCTTTCAACGCCTTCCGGGCGGCCCTACAGCTCCTGGGGGTTTGGAGGCTGGGGCTAGGCTGGCACAGGCCAGCACGCCAGGCACCCTGAGGGATCCCGGCTGAGGGATCCCAGCTGAGGGCACAGAGGCATGGCTCTGGAAGTCTGGGTGCAGGGCACGGGGCACCGCTTCCTGTGGGGGGAGGTTTGAGAGAGGGGCTCAGGACCTGGGCCCAAGATGGGGTTGTGTAATACAGAACTGGGGCCAGGATCCACTGCTTTCCTAGAGAATTTTCCCTAGAGAGATACCCAAAGCCCACCTCCCCGACTCCTCCCTCTGACCTTGAGGGGTCGGACGTGCTCCTGTGCCTGAGACGGAGGCCAGACCACTCTGGAAGGCTCGGGGAGAGGCCGGCAGTCCCTAAAAGAGAGCAACCTTCCTGTGGCACGGATGGGGGTCCCCGAGGCACACGGCTCCATTGCTGGTACCCCTGCATAACTTCACAAAGGGCTGCCCTTCCCCAGACAGGAAAATCAGGGTGGCTCCCTGCTCACAACAGCCACACCTCCGGACCCCACATCCTCCAAGCAATCCAGGACAGCAACCGACTCTGCCGTAAGGTGACTCGACAGCCAAAGGACTGTGGGTGGCACGAGCCCTGGGTCCCCCCGAGTGCTGCAGCCTGGACCGCTATGTGCTGCCCCACCCGTCTGCCAGGCAGACTCCCTCGCCACATTCCCATCCCTCCGGGGGACCACCCCCCATCGCCGTGCGAGTGAGGCCTCCGGGGGACCACCCCCCATCGCCGTGCGAGTGAGACCCCTTTCACAGAGGGGTCCAGGCTCACAGATAGGGTAACAATTACTAACGATCACACACTTTAGGCAGGAAAAAATCTGAACACAGGACTGATAAGAGCCAAAACACCTGTGTTTCCTTCCACGGTGTGACATCGTCTTCCAAAGATTCTTTAGTGCCTCCATCCCTATCAATAATAATAACAGCAATAACAACAATAATAATACAATAAATGCCATTGATAAGAAGGTGCAGACCAGAGAGGTCCTAGGAGATACTGTTGGATTAAGCAAATGAGCTTTTCCTACCCCTGACAGAACTCTGGGCCGTGCCCATCAGAAGCCTCACCCTCCCCAGCCCCCCATCCCCGCCCCCTGTGCCCCTTTTCCCGCTTCCAGAGGACAGGACATGTGAGCCACCAGCTTCCAAAGGAGGAAAATGAAAAATCAAAAGGGACATCCTCCCCATGCTCCCCACCGCCCAGGACTGAACTCCGTGGCCAGGCACAGGCCTGGAGAAGACCCCACAGAACACTCAGCTGTGGCCCAGGAGGGCACCAAGGGGTCCGTCCTGTCCAGTGCCCCAGGCTGGAGACCGCGGGGGATGGAGAGGAGACTCCAGAGACAGGCCAGAAGGTCTGTAGGCGACAATGAATCCTGCCAGCCGATTTCTGTCGTGCCAGACTAGGGCCCTAGGGAATGTGTGGAGCCAGGAGGGGCGACCTCCCCCAGAAGCCAACGGCTCCAGCCTGAGGCACGGCCATCTGATCAGGGTCATTGATTACTTCCTCCTTGGGAGCAGCCGTGATTGTTGACTTTGGGCCTCTGGTCACCAGAAGGGGCTCTGCAGTGGCTCTCCCTTAGCCAGGGAGCATCTGGCCAGACCAGGAGCCGGAGGGTCCTTCAGAAAGGAGTGAATCCAGCCCACAAAGAGCACGAGGGAAGAGTATGTACAAAGCTATGCTCTCGTCTGCCTGAGCCCTCATCCTCTCGGCAATTTCTGCTCTCAGAGATTTCTCACTGCATAGAAAGAAAATCAGCCACCTACTGGGTCTCTCCCAACTGGAAAGACACTTGAGTCTGTGCAAACAGTCACTCTGTGGGACAGTATAACTCAGTGACCAAGAACTTGGGAACTTAAGTCAGACAGGACCAGGCCTTGCCACGTCCTGGCTGGGCAACCTTGAGCGAGTTACTTAACATCTCTGGGCCTCAGTTCTTGGTAGGTAGACACAAAAGATCCCCAAAGTACATATCTAAGAGAGGTATTGAAGGTATCAAGAGAGACAGGGTGTATGAGAAGGGGTCAGCATGGTGGCAGGCACACAGTTAAGTGGCCTTGCGATGATCGTTTAGCCTGAGGCCAGGCACAGAACAATCGCTGGGCAATCTCCAGATGCTCAGGATTGACACCTGCCCTAATACGTCACATGGAGTGCCCCCACCCACGGGCTGGAAGGGAGAAAACGATGAGGTCTTCCTCCTCCCCACCCTTCTCCGGAATCTCGGCACACGCCCCTGTGCACAGAGCTGCCAGAAGCGACGCAGAAGGCCACAGTGGAGCCAGGCCCAGGACCTCACAAGGAAGCAACCCCCGTGGGGCCAGGAAACAGAACCCACTAGACACCGAGGCTCCCACCAAGGACCAACACCTGGACCCACGCATGACCCACCCCACAGCCAGGGCAGAAAAGCCACCTCATCCACCTTCCCCGCAGCGAGCGCGGAAGCTAAGAGGACTAACCACACACGGGGAAGGCTCCCAGAAGGGACACAGGAGAGAATTAGGCAGGACAAGACTCCTGGAGCAGATGACCCCTGCCAGGCAAATGCCCACCCACTGACAACATGTCAGATCAAAAGCTACTTTCAGATTTTTAACCCATTTCCAACCTATTCTCTTTATGCGGTTTCTCTGCAGAAGGTGTTATCGGTCCCTGCTGGTTAGATGAGAAACAGAATTAGTGAAGATCCCTCACTCTGTGTCCGGGCATGGCCTAGCACTGTGCCTAGCACAGAGGAAGCACTTTACAAGTATTTACTGAATAAATGAGTAAAAAATAATCATAGAACTCCTCTGTACATTCCATTAGAGCAGAGACTGATTTATTCACTTCTTTTTATTGACGTCACTTCTTCTATGCAAGAGAGTTCACGGCTAAATGAAGTAATGAAAACAGTAACCGCTAGCATTTATTTAAGTGCTTACTATATGCCAAGCATTGCTCTGAGCGCTTTCCATGGGTTAGCTCATTTTGTTCCAGGGGTACACGTATTACTCCCATTTTACAGAGAAGGACACTGAAAGACAGAGAGTTGAGTAACTTTCCCAACGTCCCACGGTAAGAAGCAGCACTGGGATTAGAACACAAACAGTCAGGCCATAGAGCCTGTGCGATGTAAAGTTCAAAGTTCAAGGGTGGCAACCAGTGACAGGTGGCATGCCCGTGCTCTTGGCCTGTCCAGCACCCAGTCCCCCCTTCTGTAAGAGCAGCCCTGTCTTCCTTGTGCAAACACCCCTCCCGATGTGATTCAGGAACCCCAGGCCTGGACAAATAGCGCTGCATCCTCTAGCCATAGAGATTGGTTTGGGGATGGGCACATGACCAGTGTGGGCCAATCAGAGTGCACCCTGAGACTGAGATTGCTTTGGGGGTGGGCACATGACCAATCTGGGCCAATGAGAGTGCATCCTGAGACTGAGATTGCTTTGGGGGTGGGCACATGACCAATCTGGGCCAATCAGAGTGCATCCTGAGACTGAGATTGGTTTGGGGGTGGGCACATGACCAATCTGGGCCTATCAGAGTGCATCTTGAGACTTTCTTAAACCACAAAAAAGAAACAGTCTGCCTCAGCAAGGAGGATAACAGTGTGGAGCTGCTGTGGGGAGTGGGGATAACCTGCCCTGTCTTAGGAAGAGGCCGGCTGACAATGACACCAGCAAAGAGGACATGAGAGGCGAATGCCTGAGGCCCCAGCTATGCTGAGGTTTCTGCTGCACCCCGTTGGAGATGTGCCTTCTCCCCTTGCGATTGAAAGGCCCCCGACCAACGTCATGGTTCAGCTCAACACCCCTCAGGTCGGTAGCACCGGCCAGTTCACACACAGTCAGTGCCAGGGCCGAGGCCGTGAGTACCTGCCGCCCATGCCCACAGCACTGCCTCTCTGTTTCTATCTGGCGTGGGTCTCCCCAGCCCTGCTCCTTTCTGTGGACCCCAGCACAGGGAATATTATGAGCATAAGGAATAAGGGTAGTAACATATTTGATGTAAAATATTTTCTGAATGGGCAGAAGGGGAAGAGGAAGAGACAGTGGGAGAGAGGAAGGAGGGGGGCGACAAAATTCAGAGGTCAATACTGTTCTTGTCCATCTCGGTATCACCATGTGCCCAGCACAGTCGCCCCAAAATTCCTGCTGAGTGGAAGAGTGACCACCCATAGCAAAACATGTGTCTTCATTCCTCACAATGCTCAGGGAGAAGGTTCCAATGAATCTTAATTGCTAGGAGCATTTTCAACAGGATTTGATTTGCCAAACTCCTAACAAATACACGCTTTTTGCCCACTTAGTAATAACATCCAGTCTCTGCTCCTGATCAAGCAGGGGTGGCAAACTGTGCTGCCCAGGCACCGAGATGCCTTCTGGCGTGCCCCTCGCCTCCCATCTCCTAATACCCCTCGGACTTCCAAGGGTTGATTACCCTACACCTTCCTCCCTCACAAAGGGCATGCCACACACAAGCTGGCCTCTGAGGGAGGGGAGAGGAGGGGATGCCCTGCCCTCCTCCTTCCAGAAAGGACTCTGGTGCCTGAGGCCACAGCAGGAGTGAAGAGAACGAGCAGCCAATTTTTGGTAACTCCTAATCGCTTCTTGGGGTGGTGTTGGGAGGGCCTCAGAAAACCCTCAAGAGCATTTATTTCTAAGATATGAAATGCGATCCAGTGTCATGTGAAGAAATGAGTCTCTGAGATTAAGCAAAAGCTAAGGAAACACGGAACCCGCATTCCCACGCTTGCTGAGGACAGGAGGTGTGGCCTCAGAGATACCTCTGGCTCCCAGAGCCACAGCTCGACCCGTCCCTTCCCTCTCCGGGCCTCTTCCCCAGCCAAGTGGATCAGACTATCCATCCCTCAGCGACCTCACAGAGTTTGTTTTCTTTGGTCATGAAGCAAAATTTCGCTGCCTCTGGAGCTCAGCGGACCTGCCCTAGAATCCAGGCCCTCCGCCTCCAACAAGAACAACAGCCATTGTTTATTGAGCACCTACTGTGCGCGCACACCAAGCCCTTGACACACGCCAGTTCAGTGCATCCTCCCAACACTCCCACGAGGTAGGGGCTGAGTTTTGCCCCATTCTGCAGATGGGGAAACTGAGGCATTGAGATGTTCAGCAAATGAGCAAGAGTCACCGAGTTTATGAGCGACAGAGCGCTGTGATCTTGGGCCGATTTCTTTACCGCTGAGAGTCCCAGTGGAGTCATCTGAAAAATGGGACAAAAGCCCCACTTCTCAGCGGTACTGTGAGAACTCAGAGGGCAGGAAGAGAAAAGAGCCAAGTACTGCGTCCCAGAAACTGCTCTTGCCCCACTCTCCTCCCTCCTGGAAGACCGAGGTGCCCGTCCCTGCTCAGCCTCCCGCCTCCCCAAGCAGGCAGAAAAGGGGGCGAGAATGTCCTCCGATTCAGTGACGAGTCCTCATACAAGGAACGGTATTATTATTACTATTATTATTTATTTGAAAGGCTCTGATTTAAAGAATTGGGCCATAGTGGGCCCTGGCTTCAAAGAAAGAGAGTGAAAACAAGGCTGCCTGAGAAAGACCCGATCCCGAGGGGTCCCCCGTGGCGCCAGATCCCAAATCCGACTCCATCAGCCACGTTCTCAAGGTGTTTTTCCACCTCCGGTGGCAGCTTTGGGAGTGGGAGGCCCAGACCCGCCTGGCCGGGCTGGCCTCTCCCCTCTGCCCCTTTGAAGTGCCCAGCATGGGGTGGGCTGGAAGGAGACCCTGGGCCGCAGAGGCTGCTGTGGCAGCACCTACCCGCCCCCACCCGGCCGCCTCCCCCTTATTGTGCAGCCTGACTGGGCCTTTGTTGCCGGAGCCCAGACAGGGGACAGCCTGGGACCTGGCCTCATTATGTGCCTGACCTCAGGCAAGCCCCCTCCCCCCAGGGTGGAAGGTTAACGTGGCTGCCCGCCCCGGGCCTCCGGGAGGCCTCCTTCCAGGGACAAAGGACCAGCCCCCTTCCTCCTCTCCAGGCCCCAAAACAGCTGCCGGCCTGCAGAGCCCATTCAGGAGGGGCGCGGAGCAGCCTGGAGGCCTGCTGTCCCAGGCTTTGAAGGCTCAGAAGTCACCAGGGGGCCTCCTTTCCAACCTCCTTCCTCCCACCCCGCAGAGGAGACAAAGCTCAGAGGGAGCTGCCCCGCGGGCTGAGGCAGGAATGCAGCCGGCCGCTGGGGGTAGACGCAGGCCGGGCCTGTGACCAGGCTCAGGACCCTACTTCCAGCTGGTCGCCAAGGCAGGACGGGGTGGACTGGACAAGGGGTCCGAATCAAATCAGAAGCCTCTGCGTCCTGCCCCACAGGGCCCCTGTCACCCGGCTTCTGGTATAGAATTCCTGTCACCCAGTCACAGATGGGGACAGAAGTCTCTCTAGCTTATGGCATCGCCTTCCAACAGGACTCCTTTCCTCAGTAGTAATTACCTGCCAACCTGGATCCTGGCCTCCGTGCCAACACAGGAGACTCACCTGGAAAGCCACCCCCGCGCTTTCCCTATCCAACTCCAGCTATCGGAGGCCAGGCCGCCTGTGCCTGAGCGACACCCGGTCTTACTGCGCTCTGATTGTCATTTCAAAAGACTCCAGGGACATTTTTTGGAGTGTTTTATTTGCTTAAGGTCCTGGAGCCGACGCAGGGCTCCCTGGGGCACAGCGGGTCTTGCTCAGGAGCCACCGAGCCGGGTGTGCGGTGCGTGAGCGGTGCATGAGTGTGAGCATGAGCGCCGGAGCTGTGCGCTCACGCATGTCAGGCGAGCAGGTGTGTCCCAGTGTGTACAACAAAAGGCCACTGAAAGCCTTTCCCTACGGCACAGGCCAGCAGCGCGAGCTGCAGAAGTGGCCCGGCTGTCCCACTGATGAGAAGGGCTGCCTTTCAAGGCACAAAAGGCAGAGCGGGCAGGATGCGCACGCGGGAGAGGCCGGCACATCTGTGTGCAGCGCAAACCGCTGCCCATCGCTGGCACCACGGTGCGAGAAGCGCGCGTGCGTGCGCGTGCATGTGCGTGCGCGTGCGTGTGCGCAGGGACCCGCCAGACTCACACTGTCCTGCCCAGCCAGTGTGAGTCACCACCGCACCGATCGTCCTCCTTCCTGTCCAGAGAGCAGAGGAGATGCGTTCCCAGAGTGACGCGTCCTCAACGTGCCCGTGGGGTTTTCTTTCGCGGCTTGTCTGTGCGTAATATATTTTTTAAAAACCCGGTCTGTGACCGTGTCTGTCACCACCACATCTCGCGGCTCCCACCCCCCAAAGCAAGGAGGGCACGGGCTGATTATCTGAGCGTGCAGGCTGCTCACGGGCATCCGCGGCTCCGGGAATACCAGGCAGGTAGACATTTTTTTTTGGGGGGGGAGGGCAGAGAAAGGGGGGAATTAATTGCCAAGAAAACACAGGCTGCGTTGTGACTTTGATTCCATCAATTACCATTATCTTTCCACGCAGGGCCGCCAGCCACCCCCCAGAACAGGCCGTGTTTAACTTTCTCTGCCAGTCCCGATGCCCCATCAGATTTCTGGCGGTGCCACGCCGGCCGCCTGGGCTCCTTCTGGGCCCTTATCAGCCTCTCCCAGTCAGCGGGCCCGGCACAGCTGTTCCAGGCCCTCGGCCCCCCACTTTATCTGCACGCACAGACCTCGGCCTGGCAAGCAGCAGGCCCCGCATTCCCCAGGAAGCAGGCGGAGAGCACCCCGCCCTGCTCCCAGAATCCTCCGGGAGTTCATTACCAGCCAGGGTACCCCAGCCCGGCGGCCAAGGTGCGGGCCACACCGCCCCGCCTTGCCGCCAGCATCATTAAAACTCCAGCCTTCTGAAGAGAAGAAAGAACAAAACCACAAATTTAGATTAATAAAGCATTTGTTGATTCTACAGCAATTTAGCAGGCCCCTCAGAAACTCACCAGAGACCCACGGAGCTCCAGTAATTTTCTGTTATATTATCTTTCTTGTAAAATACTTCCCCAGACAGAGTCCCCAAAGGGGCTCAGATATCACTGTGACTAACCAAAATCAATGTGCACTCACCTATTGACATTTTTACATAGTTTTTGGATTTAGTATCCAGCCGAAAACACAATCAGCTCCTCTGCCAAGGAACCAACAGGCACTTAGCTAGTCAGCTATTAGTGTTACAAAGGAAAAAATGCAGGCGCCCAGGGGAGCAGGGCGAGAAGGCACTGACGTCAGGGGGTAATTGGGTGTCTGAGAGAAATTGCCAGCGGCTGGCCGGCTCCCCCGGGGGCCGCACAAAGCTGAGCTGTAACTCTAATAAAGGAGAGGAAATTCTAGAAAAGGGGGCTTTGCTACAAAGGAGCCCAGGCAAACGCCAAAAATAGCCCTCTGGAAATAAATAAATAAATGTGGCCAGAGCATATAGATCTAAAAAATAAAATAAATCACAGTGCGCAGAGGCCTTCCAGCCGCCCCTCCCTGGACCTCTGGGGCTCAGGGGCTCCGCCTCCCCCCCCCCCCGACACGGAGCCCCGTAGGTTGGAGTGCTGGAAGGAAGATTTGCCATCCCTTTCGGCAGATTAAGTTTGCAATCCCATCTTTCCCCAAAGCAGTGTCTTCACCCTTGACTTTGAGGCATACGAGAAGAAATTTCCATTGTTCAATTTTTGATTGTTTTTATGTTTTGGGGTTTGGTGTTTTTTGTTGGTTTGGTGTTTTTTTTATTTTTCCCCCCACCCCGGTCTTGGCTCTTATAATGCTACTTCCCCTTGGGGACAATTTTAGAGGTTCTTGCCACATGGCTCAGGGCTCCTTTGGAGAAAGTCCGGATTCTTGCGAAGTGGGTTACATGTTCTTCCTTTACCGCTCTCCCACCCAGCGCCCTGGCTCTCACCCCTGAGGTCGGAGGCTGTGGGATGATGGAGGCAGACTCCACCGCCTCCCCCGAGGAGGACCCAGTCTGGAAGGAGGAGGAGGACAGGAAAATGGCGGCTCCAGCCCTGTGGCTCCAGCACCGGGCCCCACGCCGGGCGCCAGGCTCTCCTGGGAGTCGGCCGTCCCCGGGAGACGGCGGAGGAGGGGGGCCAGAGAGGCCGGCCTGAGACCCAGAGGCTGCCGGGAAGTCAGGTCCCCTTGGTCAGGCGGGAGAGGGGACTTGGGGGGAAAAGAGATGACGAGAATGGGACTCCCGGGGTCAGACTCTGTTTCATCGCTTTGAAAGAAAAAGGAAAAATTCGGCCCAGGATTTAAAAAAAAAATTAAAAAGGAGAAGAAAGAACAAGAAAAGAGCAGAACGCACTCCAACCCAAAGCCACTCGGAAATTGGTCTGAACGAAGGTCTTCAGCTAAGATGTCAAGTCAGCGCCACAGGGCTCCTTGTCAGCTCAGTCCCCAAGCCCCTGCTGGCACCCTGCAGCCTGCGTGGAGGAGAAAAGGCCCCTCCTGGGGTCTGCCCAGGGCAGGGAGCCAGCAGCCCCACACATCAAGACACCCCGGGAGCCACCACGGCTTCTAGCTGGGGGTCGGGGGCAGCTGGGACACTGGGGGCCCAATTCCTTCCCTCGCCGAGCACCCTGCGTCACCACCGAGGAGGAAAATCCAGCTGGAAAAAAAAAAAAAAAAAAAGAAAGAAAAAAGGACCCTACAACCGACAGCCCAGGGGAGGGAAGGAGAGCTGAGGAACGCGCCAGCCAGCGCCCTGGCACCAAATCACAAACCTTGAATCAATGATGCAATTGCTTAATTAATCAGCCTGCTCGGGGTGGGTGCAGGGGATCTGTGCGAGTGTCTGACCCAACCGGCTCCTGATGGGCAAACCCCCCTCCTCGGGCCCCTCCGCTGGGCCCACAGGACCACAGATGGTTGAGCACCGTCTGGGAGTCTCACCGAGGGGGGAAAATGTGAGTTCCCAAGTCCCCTGTGTGATCCAGTCACTCTGGCAGAAAGGAGGAGGGCGGGAGAGGGAGGAGGGAGGAGGGAGGAGGGAGGGTCTTATCGGCAACTTAGAATTTCTTGGCCTCGGCTGCTGCAAGTTAGCTTTCTCGATGTTATTTGCTTGTCCCAGTCAATGAGACCGTAACAGAAATAGAAAGCGAGAGACTGCTTTTCAGCAAGCCAGTTAAGTGCCAGATTTAGAAGGGGGGATAAAAGCAGTTCGAATGAACCCCGAGGCTTAACGTGTTCAAGTCGTGTAACTTTTAAAGGAAAACAATACCGAAGGGGTGTGTGTGTGTGTGTGTGTGTGTGTGTGTGTGTGTGTGTGTGTACGCGCGTGCGCGTGTGCGGATGGCAGAGCTGGAACGAGTCACCCGCGGAAATCGGGGCGTGCGTGTCTGTGTGTCTTGGGGGACACAGGGCACCCCTTCTGTCTTTTCAAGACTTCAGCGACAAAAAAGCTTGCAAAAAGTAGTAGGCAGCCTCCTTTCGGTATTTCCTATTCCGAGGGCCCCAACTGGGAGCGGGGGTTTGCAACCGGTTCGCACGGGGTTGGACCATCTCCAAGGCTGATTTTCTCATCTTGAATGCACGGAAGGGAGGGGAGGGGAGGGGGAGGAGAGCAAGCGGGCCACGATCTCAAACCGACCCCAAACGGTTAATGATAATGAGCCAGGAGCTCGCTACAGGAGTTTAACAGCTCTAAGGAAGAGGGGAGGCCGGGGAGAGGGGCAAGGCAGAGGTGTTTTCAATTACCAAAAAGAAAAATAATTTATTTTTAAACAATACCCCTCGACACTGGGTGTTTAAAAGAGAATCTACTCCGGCCCCTAAAATATCAAAGTGAGATTTAAAAATAGAAGAGTCATTTCCCCCGTCCCTGTGGCAGATTTTACTGTAGCGTTCTAGAAGGCAGATTAAATGAAGGAAGCTCAAACACACTCAATTTTGTCCTTTAGCAAATTCTTCTCTTTCACTCTTGCATGAAGAAAAAAAATCTCCCCACAGAGTTTTTCTCCTCTTCCTGGTGTGGATCTGGGCCCCTGCAGTGCCCTGTGTAATTTCCAGTTCCTCAGAATTCAGGTATTAATAAAGACCCCATGGGGACTTCCAACAATATAACCCTACATTTTGAGGCATTATGAAAGGAAACCCCCAGGGGTCTGTGGCTCAAATTTCTGAAATGTAGGCATTGTAAAAGGCGCCCCAGGGGATGCCCGCAATAGAAATCTGCTGAATTCAAAGCATTTTGGAAGTCCTGGTGGGAATCATTACTCCCACTGGAAGCTTTTTACAAAACATGTGTTGCTGACATGTTGACAGATTGCTCAGTGAAGTGTTTAGGTGCATGCACAAGGCGGGCCTTTGGAGACGCTCGGCGCTGCCAGCGAGTCTCCGAACGCTGGAACCGGTACCATCCATATTTCATAACGGGGGAGGCCGAGGCGGCCGGGGACGGGGAGGCGTGTTCTGCGAACCGGCGGCGCGCCTCGCACCCCTCCGCCGAGGAGCCGCTTCGAGTGGGCCGGCCCGGTCCTCGCCTCTGGAAGCCGGTGTGCGCGGCCCAGGCCCTTGTACCCCTGCCAAGGGCTTTACTGAAGGAATCTCGAAGCCACCTCACTGATCACCGCAAGGCGCCGGGGGCCGAGGGAACCCTGGAGGGGGCCAGGCAGGGGAGGGGGTGCAGGGGGCACGGGGAGGAGGGAGGGGGGGACCCTCACCTCCACTCCCAGCCGCAGCGCTCCAGGAGACAGAGGCCTGGCGGGGAGCGCGTTTGAACTGGGGCGCGCTGGTCTTGACAGCGTTGAGCTCGGAAAGTGATCTGTGACTTTAATAAGGCAGAGGGGCTCAGAGGAATTAGCTGCCTAGGTGATGGGGGCCAGAGATGGATGGAAATGTATTCAGGGCCTGGTGGGCCAAGGGCCAGGCCGGGGCCCCGGGGGCGGGCGGCTCACCCACAGCCCCACACATGCCCCCCAAGAGTTTCTCAGCCACTGGAGGAGCGCGTGCCAAGGAGGTCTGCCTATGCGTGTGTGTACGCGCACACACACACACGCACACACACGCACACGCACACACAGGATAATGCGCCATATGCCTGTGTTCATAAAATTTTAAAGGTAAAAGCAGATGTAATGTGATGGATGCGCGCACGTGCCGATGGGAACACACGCGCGGACGCGCGCCAGCTCTGCCCTCGCGCGCGGGACATCCCCACACGAGCCCCGGCCACCCGGCCGCTGGGGCTCACAAAGAGATCTCCTCTCCACATTTTGTCGTGGGCGTTCTTATTTTTATTTTTTTAATTTATTCTCTTTGAACCGTACTATCTGTTACGTTGTCAGCTTGGGGTTTTCCTTTACCGAATTTTTTACAGCAAAAATCATTTCTGCTTGGCACAACAGCACTTAGAAGAGTGGCGTGGGTCCCACCCAGCCCTACACTGTCCCAAGACGTCACCTCCATGCTGGACCCTGACTCTGGAGCTGGCTTCTGGTCCCGGGAGCACAGTCTCACCCCGGTGGCCTTCCTGGTCTTCTCCCTTCTACAGTGGACAAATTGTCTTTCCAAGAGAAGTGTGCCAGATTTCTTTCTCCCAAGTTCCCTCGTGGATTTGGAGGGACAAAGGCAACTGAGAGGTGCCTGGAAGGGGAGCCCCAGGCCCTGGTGTCAGTCGTGGGGGAGGCCCGCTGGTAATGGACAAGGGTCTATGACTTAGTTTGGTCCTTCGCACCAGCAGCCCGGAGTGAGGAACCCTAAACTGCAGGAGCTGACTGGCCCGAGGCTGCCCTGAGGGCTGGGCGGGCAGGGGGTCTGTACCCAAGGGCTCCCCTGTGCCCACGCCGGCGCACTGGGCTCTGTGCATCACACACGCACGCATGCGCAGCAGATAGATGATCAGTAACCACGGGCCGAGTGAAGACGTGAATGAAGAAACAGACGAGTGATAAGCCTGGGCCACCAAGGAGGCTGTCAGAGTGGTCCCCGGGGACGAAGGACGCGTGTCCCCTTCAGAGCAGACTTGGGGGACCCTCCTCTTCAAAGAGGAGACTTAGTCCCAGAAGCTGACAGAGACGGCTAAGCCCAGGCCCCAAGAGTCTGCCTTCAGAGAGCTGCCTTTGCCCGGCTCCTGGCCATGCTGTGTGCAGAGGGGGACCCCAGGGTGGGGGCAGCGGCCTGAGGAACCAACGGGGGGGACAGAAACCCTCTGGGGCCTCACGACTGCATGGAAAGCCCGCTGAGCATGCCAGGCCTGGAACAGGAGATCCCCTCTTAAGTGTCCCCCACCCCGAGTTCCCTCCGGTCTGGCCAGGAGGGTCCCCAGCCCTTTCCCCTTGCATAGCGGGGATCAGTGTTTACACCTTATTGGCGACCAACTTGTCCCGGTTCGTCTGGGACTTTCCCAACTTTAATACTGAAAATACAATTTTCCAGGAAGCCCCTGAATTCCAGGCAAACCAGGACACTTGGTCACATTCTGCCCGCACCCCTAAACGGAGCACCGTGGGGGCAGGGACCAGCGTGGAGTCCGACTCCTAACAGGAGTGCGATCGACATCTGTTCTCCCCACGCGCACAGGAAAACATTAAGACTTCGGTTCCTGACAGGCCTGAGGCAGTGTGAAGGGTGCGTCCTGTCACACGAGGCAAAGCTCCACCCCAGGTGGCGGGTCCTCGGAGCCGGGTCCTGGGAGCCCACGCACCAGGCAGCAGGCAGGGCAGCAGCAACTCCCCGGCCACACTGGCACCCACGAACGTGGCGGCCAGGGCTTGGCGCCCGGCGCGAGGCGGCCCAGCCTGCAGGGACTTCCTCCACCGTCCCTCTGCCATCCCTCCCGCCCTCCACGGCAGCAGCCCCGTGTCCAACCAGGACCTCCCAGACCCCTCCCGGTCTGGGCAGACGGCTGGGGTGGCTGTGCCCATCCTAGCTACGGGGTACTGCCAACCATGCCTGAGCACGAGCTTACAGTGCAATGCTCTCGAGCCAATCGGAGAAGGCTTTGGGACAGTAGTTAACAACGTGACGAGCGGTTTACACTCCATAGGTCAGTGAGAGAAAAGCGGGTCGCAGGATAAGCCAGAAGGATGGATGCCCAAGGTCGCACTGGGTGTCTCGGTTACAGCTGGATTTTGTTGTCTCCTTTTGGTATGTCTTTATGTCATAGATCTTCTACAGCGAATCTGTCTGATAATCGTGACAAGAAAATATATTTTGAAAATAAGAGAGTGGCCCGGACGGCCGCCTGCTCGGAGGGGCCTCTGGAGAGGCTGGGGGGACGGGCCGGGCTGTGCCAGGACAGCAAATGGGAGGGCGGGGTGCCAGGCGGAGAGAATGCCACGGGCAAGGACACCACAGACTTCAAGGGCAGCGGCGAGGTGGAGAGTGGCGAGGCCGGCTGCAGCAGCACTGGGACAGGCCCCACCACAACAGCCACCGGGTAAAGGGGTAAATTCCGGAACAGCGCGGGAGGCCGGCAGCCCTCAGTGCTCTGGCCATCGCCGCTCCCACCAGACGTGAGGCCGCAGTTTGCCTGTGAAGGACTGGTTTCCATCAGTTAATAAAACGGGGTTTAGGGGCACGGCTGAAGGCTTCGATGAGATGGAACCTTCTTCGTGTCTGGCCAAGCTGACAGACGTGCGGGGACCAGCCCTGTCCCCGGCTCAGGCACTGGGCCTCCAGGCTCACGTTCTAAAGGGCTAAGCTGTCTGAGGGGGGCCACAGCCCCCACCGTCCTGCCTTCCTGCCAGGGCCAGGGGTGACGGGCCCGGGGCCCCACCCCACCCCGGACAGATCTCCAACCTCTGGAGGGACAGCTGCCACCACACAGAGTGCAGGCGTCAGAAGGAAATTAAAACAAACGACCCCGCCACATTTTTTTATCATCCATTCATAAAAAATACAAGAGCGCGATGAAAGAAAAATAGGTCAGTTCAGTGAGATTTACAGTGACTTAGAAATGCAAACATCGCCAAAGGTCTTCAGACTCCATCTGGCTTCTGAAGGGCACGTCCGCCTGACCCGGGAAGGGGACACACGGCGTCCAGAAACGCGGAACGCAGTGGGGCTAAGGGCTGAGGTGCCCAGGATGCAGCGGCGCCTTCAGCCTCACAGCACGGGTGGCCCCAGACCACGTGACTGCTGGCCGCCAAAGAAAAACCCATCAACAAACCCCAGAGCGACCCACAGACGAGTCCGCTCTCCACACGGCAGGCACAGTGGTCTTTCAAAACCACGCGTCCTATCAGGTCACTCCTCGGCAGCCCTCCCAGTGGCTTCCCACTGGTCCCCGGCACCCAAGGCCTACAGTGCCACGCTCCACCCCCAGGGCCGTGGACCAGGAGGTGAGCCGCGGGCCAGCCAGTGAAGTAGCTGCAGCCAGTATCACCGCCTCGGCTCCGCCCCCCAGACCAACATCACCGCCTCGGCTCCGCCCCCCAGACCAGCATCACCACCTCGGCTCCGCCCCCAGACCAGCATCACCGCCTCAGCTCCGCCCCCAAACCAGCATCACTGCTTCGGCTCCGCCCCCAGACCAGCATCACCTCCTCGGCTCCGCCCCCCAGGCCAGCATCACCGCCTCGGCTCCACCCTCCCAGACCCGCATCACCGCCTCGGCTCCACCTCATCTCAGCAGGCACCAGTCCTTGGTGCCACAAAGATTGGGGACCACCGTGCTACAGGATATGGCCCCAAAAGACCTCTCGGCTGATCCCACACCCTCAGCCCCCTGCTTGCTCAGCGCCCACCACCCGGGCCTCCTGGCGGGCCCCCCCAACACACCGGACCGCCTGCGCCCCGCCAGGGCCCCTGTGCACGCCCTTCTCACTGCCTGCGGCCCTCTCCTCTGCAGCCTTCGCCTGCTTCCCTCTCGTTCACCCCAGACCCCCGGCAGAGACTTTAGAGGCCCCACCTACAGAACAGAGCATGCGCCACACGCGGGGGTAATCCAAAACAGAAAGCACTCTACACTATAAAAGACGTGTAAAGATGTCTTGACACTTTTTACTGATATCTTTAGCTGTGCCTCTTCTAACGCTGAAAAAGAATACCTTAAATTTTTGCAAAAAACCTTATTTCTCAAATGGGCGTGACCCTGCTTACTGGTACCCTAACACTTGCTTGGATACAAACAACACGGTTCATATCTCAGCCCCAACCTCACCACCTCCAGGAAGCCCTCCCTGACATCCCACTGCCATGGCTCCACCGGGAAGACAAGAAGCAGAGGCTCCTCCCAGCACTTCCGGGGTACCTTCCCCTAGAAGCACTTAGCGCGGCCCTGGTTTTCCCATTGTTTGTATGATCTTTGAATCCACGGTCCTCCCCAGCACTCCATCAGCTCCGGGGAGGGACAATGCCCGCCCAGCTCGCCAGCACGCCCCGCCTGAGCTCAGTGCCCAGAGCATCGTGGGGGCTCAGGAGTGAATGGACTAAGGACTGCACGAGTGACTCGGGGAGGATCGCTCACATTACAAACGCCATCAACAGTGAACCCAAAGGAGCCGTCACCGAGCTCCCCGGGGACGCGCGGAGTCCCCTCACGAATCTTCCAGCAAACATGTACGAGACACCTACTGTGCGCCGGGCCTGAGGGCACCAGGATGAACAGCAGCTCAGCCCGGAAAAGACAGACACATCTAACACCCAAACGCTCAGCAGCCGTTCCACGAGAAAACGGAGCCGTGGCGTGCGGGGGGAAAGCTGAGGACGCGGACACGAGTTCAGAGGCGCCACTGCCTCCATGGCTTGTGTCCCCGTGCTGTCCCTCCAGGTCAGGACAGGATGGTGCTGTCCTCGGCAGGTCCTATCCCGCCGGGAGCAGCAGATGCGTGCATCTTATCTTTTTTCCCCTCTCAAAGCTGGCACGCCCCTCATGCCCAGCAGGCTAGGCACAGCACACACTGACCACGCGCACACTCCGTGCCAGGCCCGGTGCCACCACGGGGAACATGGCGACTGGGCCCTGGTCCCCATCCTCGACAAGCGCCATGTACGGCTCTCCACCAGGCCACCGCACAGCCTGCCCCTCGGGGACATTTTTTTTCAAGTGCTACAGTAATCCCGGAGGTTGCTACTGGCATCTAGTGGGCAAGGCCAGGGGTGCCGAATGACCTGCGAAGCCAGGGGCGGTCCCCCTGAACGGAGAAGAGTCACCCTGCTCCAAATGCCACCCCGTGGCTGGAAATTCCAGTGCAAACCCGTCAGCGGTAGCTAAACCGACGCCCTGCCCTGACGGGCACGCAACCGCTAGAGAGGAGGGTGCCAGAGTGCAGAGTCTCATCATCTGCTGTCCCAAGAAGGGAGGTCTGCCAGATGTGTCCAGCTGTGGCCACGACAAACGCCAGCTCCCATCAAAACTCTCCTTCCCCACCTCCCAGGTGCTCCCTGCCTCCGGGGTGTGCTCCGCGGTCCCTCCGGCCCTCGCCATTCAATGCGTGGGCCTGGACCAGCAGCATCGGCAGCCCCCGGCGCCGTGGGGATCCGTGCAGCCTCTTGGCCCCTCCCCCTCTCAGACCTGCTGAGTGATCACCTGCATTTTCACAAGATCCCAAGGGATCTACAGGCACTGTGACGTCTGAGGAGCACAGCCTGCGGCCTTCTGGGGCACTTTCTGTTTCAAAACCCCTAGGGGCCAGAGTTGGCAAGGAGACTCCACCCACCTCCATCACCCCCATCCCCTGGCCCCAGCCCCCCGTGTCCTGACATAGCACCGTCCAGGGGAGCAGAACAGACACCACAGGACAGAGATGTCGTCCTTTTCTTCCTACCAAGCAAGAGAGGGGACCCGCACAGCCACCCACACATGTCAGCCTTCAGGGACCCAGTGGGGAAGATCCCTTCTCTGCCCCAGGTACGTCAAGAGGTAACCTGAGAGGCTTGCCAGCCTAAGAGGACCCAGGAACGAGTATAAAATAAGGGCTGACATGCCTTACTCTGAATGCACCAACACCTGTACCCCGAACACCAGGCTTAACTCGGGGATGCTCTGCAGCTTTCATCCAAGTCTCACTCCGGCCTGCTCTTCCAAGGAGACGATAAGCTCCTGGGGAGACAGGCTGACTCCCTTTTGTGGACACCTCAATCCCCCAAACTGATCTAGGCATAGTATATGATACTGAGTAAGTACTGGGTAATTGTTGTAGGATGGGATGGGGATGGGACAGGATAGAATGAGGTGGAATGGGTGATATGGATGAAGTGGGGTGGGGTGGGATGGGATGATGAGATGATGGATGGATGGATGGATGGAGTGGATGGGATGGGATGAGATGGAATGAGATGGGGTGGGATGGGGTAGGGTGGGGTGGGGTGGATGGGATGGGATGATGGATGGCTGGCTGGATGGATGGATGGATGGATAAGATGGGGTAGATGGGATGGGATGGGATGATGAATGGATGGAATTGAATGGATGGATGGATGGATGGATGGATGGATGGATGGATGGATGGATAGATGGAGTGAGTAGGATGGGATAGGATAGGATAGGATGGGATGGAATGGGGAGATGCGTGGGTGGGTGGATGGATGGATGGATGGATGGAGTGAATAGGATGGGATAGGATGGGATGGAACGGGGGGATGGATGGATAGATGGGATGTGATGGGATGGGATGGGGTGGATGAAATGGATGAGATGCAATAGGCCAGGCCAGGACGGAAGGGAAGTGAAGGGAAGGGAAGGAAGGCTGGGCCCAGCAACGCCTCCTTCCTCTATCGACCGTGTAGAAAGTGCTCCTACAGGGAGTCATGCACACGAACGTTTACTGCAGCAAACGACTGGAAACAACCTGAACGCCCCTCGCCAGGGGACCGGCTGCGTACGCCGTGGAGCGTCTGCGCTGGGCAATGCCACACGGCACTTAATACAGAATAAGGGAGATCTATGGACCAGCGCGACGCTCTCCAAGGCACAGAGCCGTGTGAAAAAGAAGGGACGTTGCAGAATGATAGATCCCACATCGTCTCATTTATTTTTTTAATCAAAAATCAATATGACGTTGTTTCTATGGATACACTTGCCCCATATTTCATCAAAGCTAAGATGCCACGGATTATAAAACGCACCACTACGTACCACTAAAAACGATAAAATGAAAAACACTGTTCGTGAAACCGTGACGAGCCACTCACGGTGCGATTCGTCCCGATTTCAGAGATGTTAACGTGGGTCTGAGAATCTGTGAAACGCGGCGTTATGTAAACACGCAGTACGGGGTCCTGGGGGCGTGCACGCCCAAACGGGGACCACACTTAACCTGGGGATGGGGGGGGGGTAGCAGCGGGTGAAGGGGACTTCCGCCTGCCTCATCTACAGCTCTGAAATCTGGACAAGCAATACGTTGACGCGTCAGTGAAATTTAATCATGTCTAACATTCTTTCAGATGAACGCCGGAAGCCTCATCTGCCCCTCCCGTAACAGTGCAGCGGAGGTAATAAGACTGGAGCAGTCCCTGAGTGACAGGAGACACGGGGGCTTTCCGCAGTGACGAGCCGGGGTGGGGCCGGGTGGCCTTGTGCGGGATGCTGCCAAGCCCGTGAAGTAAGGGACGCGCCTGGGAATCCCCAGTGGGGAGAGTGTCGTGCAAAAAAAAAAAAGCAACAAGGGGAAGAGAATTCGATTTGGGGAAACAAACAATTCACAGTCTACTCACAGACAAACACCAGGGCTCCCTGGGGGCTTGGGGGCTGTCCCCCCCCCAAAAAATGGGCACCTTCATCTACCCCCGTTTTTTTTCTGTCTGCAACCCCCGTTGGGGAAGTCGAGGTGCCGTCCTGAGCGCACGGCTTCTCATCCGGCCGTAACATCCAGTTCCGAGCGTCAGGGAGAGCCGCCCCTCGGCCCGCAGCAGCCCGTCACCTCGCCCTGCGCGCAAATGAAATAGCTTTGGAGCTCAGGGCCCCGGCTTCCTCGGCTTTTCCTCTGGGGGTCCTGGGAGCTGCGCAGCCGGCACGTGCGATATAAATACATGATGAACAAAGAGGCTCGTCGGAAGCATCCTTGACCTTCCTGCTTCCCTTGACTTCTCCTCTGCCTTTGTCCCCGGTGAAGCCGCACACGGAATGGCACTGTGGAGGGGGGTGACGGCCACGGAGCGCCTTCCTCGCCAGGTTCTCCAGGAGTGAGGCGGTAGATGGTGTTCATCGGACTGATACGCCGTGCATTTCTCCGTTTATTCAAATAACAGAGTTTGGGCCGCTCAGGCCGTGATTGGAACAGCTACCCTGCCCGGAGTCAGGCCCCGTGTCTGACAGATTTGCCGCTCTGTTCCCACATTCCTGCGACGACACCCAGTCACCAGCTAGCACCACGTCCCAGCAGAGGGGACAAAAACAAAGCCAGAAGCCACACAGCAACCTGGCACAACCCCACACTCGAAAAGAAATGGTAGGGCACCAACACTCCAAAAATCTGTACAGGAAACTTCCCTTGCTGCATACACTGGGGTTCATCTCCAAAGTGTAACATCTCAGCAAGCCAGCCAGGGGGCAGGGGTAACGCAAAGGACGTTTGCCATCGGCCCCTCCAGGTCCACCCCTGCCTGCTGCAACCCGCTCTGTGCCCCAGGGGGCTGACCAACCTGAGGTTTCTCTGCCTCAGGTGTTCTGTGGGGTTCAGCCAGGGGTCCTCACACAGACGGGAGGGAGGATGGGAGACGACAGAGTGGGGGTAACAGTTCTGGCATGCTCCCCGAGTCACCTCACGTTGCAATGCACCTCTCCCGCAGCTGCTCTCTGCAGGTCCCGGCCAACACCGTCCCCCTCACCCCGCCAGGGTCTGCGAGGGAATCCCTGGGATGTCCCCAAGATGCTCCCATCCCCGGTGGCTTCCCTCGCCCTGCCCACCTCCGTAACGGGACCTTTATTAAATGCTCCTCAATTAGCGCACGGGAGCCTGCCATCTGTTTCCTGCTGGGACCCCAGTGAAGGGGGTCCCTTTAAACAACTTTTAAGTAAATATGTCAACATTTCAACTTGCTGGTTGAGACTGTGTTAAAAAGACGACAGAGGGTGCAGTGTGGCATCAGCCAGAGAGACGAGAGACGCAGGACTCGATGACAGATGTGGGGCCCACAGCGAAGGCGGGCAGAGGGCGGGCCCCTTTGAAGACTCACCCCACGCCGCACCGCCCGAGTCCTCGGCCCCCACCCTCTGCGACGTGGCTGCAGGGCTGCTGGTGACCACGGCCCTCCTCCCTGCCACTCGGCCACTCAGCCCTGGCATTAGCCCTGGGACGGTCGCTATCGGGGCTCCTCATACACCACCCCAGAACCCTCAGTACCCCCACGCTCTGTAGAGCTGCCCTCTCCCCCAGGAGACAGTGAGCTCCGGGGGGCGGGAACCCAGCTGTATTAATCCACACTCACGCATGTCAACTCACCTCTTTGTCATCTGTCTGCCCCTAAAACAAAAGCTTCCTGAGGGCAGGGATCCGCTACACCCCTGGCACCGACCCAGGGCCTGGCACACGGCAGCGGCTTAATAAACACCGAAGGTCTCCGAGGCAGAGGGTCCCTGTCCTCCGGAAAAGCAGAAAGCACCCTGTGGTCCCTGCTCTCCGCCTCAGGAAGCAGATGCGAGAGCAGCTTCTGAGGCAGGAAGGGAGGTGTGAGGGGTGTGGTTTGGTGGCATCTGGCAGGGAGGGGTTCCCAGGCCAGAGGAGACCGTGCCCAAGAATTGCTGGTCCCTGGCCACCCAAGGGAGTGACTAGTGAAAACCCCAAGCCACTTCCAAAACCATTCAAGAAACATGTCCTGAGGACCTACTATGTGCTGGACCCCGTACCAGGTCAGAGAGAGACGCAGGTATGAGAAAGGCAGAGGAGATCACCGCCCTGAGGGGGGTCCCCTTCCCGTAGCAAAGACAATAACCTCACAACAAATCAAGAAGAATCTGAAATAACGAGAATTGCCATGAAGAAAATCCAATGGGAAGGTCTGATGCGGAGTGGAAGCTACTTTAGCTGGGGGTGGAGGGCGGGGGGGGGTCAAAGAGGGCCACTCTCAGCAGGTGACATTGGAGCTGAGGGAGGGGCAGGGGCTCTCCGAGTGAAACGGGAATGTCCGGGTGGAAGGGGAGGTTGTGCAAAGGCCCTGCGGTGGGACTGAGCACGGCCTGCCCCAGGCTCAAGAGACGGAGCAGACAAGGCCAGGTCGGTGCAATGGATGGACTGGGGCTCAGTGCAGCGGGGGAGGGGCAGGGCCGGGGAGGGCTGCCCTGGAAGCGGATGCCACCTCTCCGTGCCCCTAAGCCACCTTCCTCTCATCTCCTGCCACTCAGCCCCTTCCCGCCCTCGGGGGTTCAGACCGGCTCCAAGAGATCTGACCTCGTCACCCCGTCACTCGGCGGTGCTGACTGACATGCACAGCCAACCACTTGCCGAGGCCAAGACTTCTGGCATCCAAGGAGGCGGGGTGGCGGGGGGCCAGGGCGTGCACGCCCCCCCAAGCCAGCCACTGCGCGCCCCCCCAACCCGCACACAGCCCCAGTCTTCCCAGAGGCCCCCACCCCCACCGCCCCAGGCCAATGATGTCATCTCCCCAAGGCGGCCAAATGCGAGCCAGTCGACTCCAAAAGAAGACTGGTTAACACAGAATGAAGCGTTTTATAAATCCCCTGTACGTTCTTCCCCTGAGCTGGCACACGCGGTGTTTAAAAACACTGCCAAAACACTCAACCAATGGTTGAGCTCCATTGGAGACCGGTGCCAGAGTGAAATTCCAGATTTCTTTGCTCTTTTCCTGCTCTGCGCCCCGCCCCCAGCAGCCGCCCCAGCCCTGCAGCAGCTCGGAGCGTCCCTTCTGCTCCTCCCCACCCCAGCACGAGGCCAGGCCACCGGTGAGGGAGCAGGAGGAAAGGACAGCGGGTCCCCTGCTGGCTGCACGCCTCGAATCCACGCATCCACGCACGCCCCAGCCAGCAGGAGATAATGACTGGTCGCTTTCCCATTTGGTTTGGGGACGCTCTTTATTTTCTCTGTGTTAGCCTGGCATTATAGGGATGGCAATCGCTGGATCTTGGGGTCCAGGAGAACTTGAAACATTGACCCGTGCCAGCCCCTCACCCCCGCACCTCTGCACACCACTCCCCTGGCCCTGCGGGCACAGGCTGTGTCCGTCTCCTGGCTTTTAAAAACGCTCTCACCTCTAGGAAGTTGCTCCTTACCTGTGGGGTACCCCTGTGGCCTCTGGACTTGGTCCTGCTTGCGTCCCTTGGGGAACCAAGATGAGGGCAGAGAGGGGCCAAGGCGCCTCACCCCCACCCCACCCCCCAGGCAGCCTCCCCGGCAGCCCCTCCCCTAACAGCTCGTCCAGAGGCCGTATCTCCATCCCAGAAACACACCCCAGCTGAGCTGGTGGGACTGGCCGAGCGCTGACCCAGCCCTGGGGTCAGGCCCCCTCCTCCGGGGTCTTCGCTACTGAAGGCCCCCCTTCTGTCCTTGGGCTGCTTCTGCCTCATGGCCTCTGTGCCCCTTCCTTCTGCTGGGAGCACCCCGATGTCCTCTGGAGAACACCTCTGGGCCTGCCATTTGGAGCACGTGACCTGGCCTGAGCCAAAAGCCACGGTGGCACCATCCGCCAGGAGACGCGGGAAGGCTGAGGGCCTGGGGCTTTGCCAGAGTCCCCGGGCGCAGCCGCACTGCAGCCAGCCCCACAAAGCCGCCAAACTCCCCTACTCGACGTGAGCACGGCGGGGTGTGAGCTCCTGACGCCGGCCGCTAAGTGTCCCAGCTTCCCCTCCGGCGAGCGTGACTTCGAAGCACCCCCTCCTGTCTCCCCCTGACCTCCCTCTCTCCAGCAGAGGTCCCTCCAGCAACGCAGGGTAACCGGGTGATCACCCCACCCCACCCCGCTCCTGCTGACGCAGCCTCAGGGCACGCTAACCCACCCGGCAGTGGCCTGGCTACTTGTGGGGTTCCCTCTCTCCCATCTGCTAAAGCGGACCTCGGCCAGCACACGGCCACACCACAGAGGGGACGAACCCGTTCTCCAGGACAAACCAACTACATACAGGCCAGTATAAGACTCCCCCGGCCCAAGCCGGCGAGGGACCGGGCATTCTCAGACGCCAGCCCCGAAGGGCAGGGACGGCTGTCTGGTCCACTCACAGCTCTGTCCCCGTCTAGTTCAAGTTCATTGCAGGTGCTTTAAAAAAGACCTCTAAGAATAAAGACACACACAGCGGGTGCTGCTCTGTTCCTAAGAAACGTATTTTCCTCGGAGGGTCAGTTTGCTAGCTCTTTCAGGTGCCTGCGCCCTGCGCCCTAAGGGACCCGCGAGAGAAGAGGCCATCCCTCGCTTTCGGCTGTGACAAAGGACTCTGGTAGAACAACTGCCTGCCTCTCGATGCCTCCGAAATCAGGCTGGGATGCAGCTGGAGGCTCTTCCTTACCTTCACCTACAGGCGTTTCTCCAAGCTCTGCAAACCTCCAGGTGGAGGCCACAAGACTGAGCGCCCGGGGAAAACAATTTTCAGCTCTTTATGCCCAACGGGATCCAGAAATTGCACGCGCACCTCCAGAACCAGAGCGCCAGGGCCTGCCTGAGGGGTGTCGGTCTCCGCTTCCTGACCCCCCGAGATAAAGGTGATAAGAAGGGGCGGGATGTGGGACGGAGGGGGCGGAGACCTTGACGGGAGAGAAAAGCCGGTGGCTCTTGACGAAAGCCCGTGGAACCAGCCCCGTGTGTGCTCGGTGACAACGAGGTTTCATGCACATGTGCACCCGGGGGTAAGGAGAGGGACTTATTGTGGAAATATCTACAGAATAAAGAAAAATGTCTTCCTGAGACATTGGAAGCTGATGGGGGATGTGAGGTTTTGCTGACACTACGTGTCCCGGGAACTCGCACGCAGAGCTGTAGGGCAGCAAGCAGCCTGGTTTCACAGCCCCTCTCCACGCCGTCTGGGCACCCGAGCCACCCAGGCCCGGGGACCCGATGGCCAGCCAGCCTCTTTCCAGCTCTGCCCAAGGCCTGACGCAATGACCCAGAGGCCCAGCAGCCGGCGAACGTCACCAGGGCCTGACCGGCTCCTCTCCCAGAGCTCCGCCCCCAAAAGACCACAAGGCAGAGATCTGAGGGAAGGAGGGTGGGCTAGCTTCTGTGACCCCCCACGGTGGGGACACAACTGCCACAAAGGACGCAAGAATTCTCTCCAACCCACGAGAAGCAAAGAAAAAGTCCCATCTAAATGGTGCAAGGTTTGTGGATCCAAAGACCTCCAGAAAGACAGGCTCAGTGTGGGGTACCCCGTTCCCCCACAAACGTCAGAGAACATGGGGGTGCCCAGCAGCTGGCAGCAGCTCTGACCACCATGGGGACTGCACGGCCTCCCGGCACTGATCAGATACGACTGGCGGGGGAGCCCGGAATGCTGGCTTAACCACCACGTCCGCACATGACCTTGGCCGAGGCCTACCTCACTCAGGAGCCGGGCCCAGTCTGCTTTCCAACACTTCCTGGAGGTGGGTGGTAGGTAGGCAGGTTGGCAGAAGTCAGAACCTTCCGCATCCCTAACGGATATCTCTGCAGGTAGCTGCTTTATACACAGGCTGTGTCTGAGAATGCGGGTTTGAGAATAAGGCTGGAATCCCCGCCCCAGAGTTTGATGGTCTTTGGGAAAAATCGGCTTCCCTAAAATTCTGAGACGTGACAAGACGCCGTCAAAAGCAAGGTGGATGGACTAGATCATTGGCATCTCACAATCTGGCATTTGATTCAACGATTCCACTTCTTTGCATTTGCCTGCATCTGATTCCTGGCTCATGAAGGGGACATCTGTGTTCCCACAAAGGTCCCTGCCCATCTGGCAGTCCCAGGGGTCTGTCCGGAGCTGCCCCAACTCCCGTGAGCCTAGCTAACATATGCATGTCAACCTCCCCCTGGGCACGGCACCGCCCGGGGGGTGAGCCTGGGACCTGGCGGCCCCACCAGGAGCCCAGCTCTGGACTTCTGTCCCGGCAGCAGAAAGAGCTGGGGCTGGGGCACCTCTGGGGCTGCCCACGCGTGCTGACGTGGTTTACGGAGACGGCCTGGGGGCACGTCCTTGGAGGGCCCCGAGGGACACGCTGACACGCTCGAAGCCAGCCTTACTTCTCGGCTCCTTTAACGAAGGAGTCCACTTTTTTCTGCTTGTCAGTTTGAACTGAACCTCTCTGCAGATGGCACACGATGAGCCAAGGACCCAGTTTGTGCCAGGCAATCCAAAAGGTCACGGTGACTTCACCTTCCAGCTTGGATTATACACTTCTGGTTGACAGGAAGTCTCCTGCATGCACACGTGTGCCCATGCACGCACACACGCACGCACACACGCACAACCCCGGACACATTACAGGTGTGGTATCCACACTTGCTCACATGCACGTGCCCTCTGGAACTTGCAGGCTGAAAGGGGTGACAGCCAGACCACTCGAGGGGTACACTTGCAGCCAACCCGAAGGCCAGCTTGGGGCGTTGCTTCTCCTCCCAGGACCCCGAGGCCCTGCCGGGTGTCTGGCCACGGAAGCCAACAGACACTTTCGCCACTTTCAGGAAAAGTGCAGCCTGGGAGAAGCCGCCCAGGCCCCCTCCCCACCCAGAGCGTCTCCAGGGGCTCGCTGAGGCTCATCCCTGGGGGGGGAGGTTTGCTAGCAGGAGAAGCTGTCCCGATGACCGCCACCACCCCCAAATGCCACTCCAGCCCACCCTTGGACACAAAAAAACCCAAGAGGTGCAATGATTCAGAAAATCCCCCAAGATGCTCAAGCTGGTTGGGTCGGAAAGAAGTGGAAGACCCCTCCCCTGTGGAGAGCCCCCGGGAACCACAGGCATCCACAGAGACGCAGCCGTTCCCACGGAAACCAAAGGAACTGTGGGGTCTCCCCACCCGACTCCCGCCTTCCGCGCCGCTGGAGCTGGAGCCCAGTGTTGGGGGGACGATGCGACAGCAGCATCACTGTACGTGGTTGAGGTGAGGGGGACACACTCTGCAAACCTGCGGACTCCCGGGAAAGTGAAGGACAACACCGGCTTCCGAAAAGCGACTCCTACCCACGATACTGAGCCAGGGCACAGATGCCCGAGCCCCGCGCAGCCACAGCCCCACGCAGCCACAGCCCCACGCAGCCACAGCCCCAAGAAGCCACAGCCCCATGCAGCCACAGCCCCACGCAGCCACAGCCCCACGCAGCCACAGCCCCACGCAGCCACAGCCCCACGCAGCCTGCCCGCCTCCCGGCGACTTCCGACGCGGACACCAAGGGCAGAGGACAGGCACCTGAGGGAAGGTTCCCCTCTCGCCGCCCCGCCCCGCCCTGCCCATCGCCTCCCTCCCGGATGGCGGCATGCGAGCAGGCTGACACACACGGCCAGCATCTCCCCGAACAGCTGTGGGGAGTGACATCTCTGCACACTGAGACACCTTGGCAAGGCGCTGGGGCAGGCGTTTAAGGGCCACCGGTGGCGCTTCACCCTGTGAGTCAAAGAGCACTCGTGAGGGGACTGTCTCCTCCACTGAGCTCCCGGGCATTAAGTCAGCAGCCCCCACGTCCCCAGCACCCAGAAGGGTCCCTGTGCACAGTACACACTCAATAAACATTCGCTGAATGAACAAACCATCTCTTCCTGCTCTAAAACCCCCCTTCCGATTCCACCTTAGTTGAAGACCTACTATGTCCCGGCACAGGACGCGGAACTTTCCGTTCTGCGGCCTCAGCCCTCAAAGCCCCTTCTCCACGGCACGTCGACGGTCTGCCCTACTGCGGACCCCCGTCCCTCACACTTCCGGAGCACCTACTACGCGCGTTCTAGCCGCGGGCCGAGGCCACCGCGGGAACAGAGACGAGAACGGGACCGCCAGCCTTGGCATCAAGGACACACGTCCTCATCAGCGAACGCAGTTTTGATCTTGGCCAACGTGGTAGGTAAAAAAATGGTATTTGCCTGTGGTTTTAGTTTACCGTTCTCTTTATTATTCAAAGGAGGTTCTGAATCCTTCTGAACGCTTAAGATCCCACTAGCATTCCTTTTTTCTGATTCCATGACTGTCCTTTGCACCTGGGTGACAGCCAAAGCATCTAAAGACCAACCAATCCCAGTGGGCACTGGCCTTGGGCAGACCAGACTGTGCCTTGTGTTCTATTGATTTATTGGTTATTTTCTTAGCGTGGAAAGGAGTGCCTTATACATTCAGGAAAATATCACTCGCCTGTGATATGTATCTTTGGTTTTATTTACTGTGGTTTTGGCAACGCAGAAATGTTTGATTTTTATGTAGTGGAATGTTTCTCTCTTTTGTTTTATGGCTTCTGGGTCTACGGTTATATTTAGAAAACACTTCCCCTCCTCCCCCCACCCTCCCCCCGATATTATCATGGTTTTTTTAACTCACTTGTTTTCTTTTAGTATTTTTAAGTTTTCTTTTCATGTTTAGATTGCCGATCCATTTGGGATTTGTTTGGTGTTAAAAGGAGGAAGGAATCCAGTTTCCTTTTTTTCAGGATGCTTAGCCTCTTCGCCCCAACCCCAATTACCGAGTGACCCATCTGTCCCCCACCGACACGCAGTGACCCCTTCCTCACTCATTAAATACCCACCTGTTTGGGTCCCTGTCTGGGCTCCAGGCCGCTCCCCTGGCCTGTCCCTTACCACTCAGAATCCCATAGCTTAAGAACATGTTTCAAAATTCGATCTGGGTACCAGCCCTGCCCATCATTCCAATTTTGGGGGATTTTCCTCCTGTCCTTACGAGTATTTTTTTCTTTATGAAGTTGGGATCAGCTCATCCACTTCTAAACCGATCCTATCACCACTTTCATTGGCTCAAGTTAAGATCATAGGTTAGTTGTAGGGGACACTGACATATCTGCAACTCAGATCTCGCCACCCCAGAATGAGGGCTGCCTTTTCGTGTATTTAAGTCTCTTTTGCATCCTCCAGTAGTTGCTTCTGTTTGTCCCCCTCCCCCGAGCATTTGAACGGTGCGTCCTGGGTCGCTTTCCTGGTCTTTATGGATTCTGTAGCTACCGGAAGTAGCTGGGGGTTTTCCAGCTGGATGCTCTTTGCATGCACGAAAGACCTTCATGTGGGGGCATGCACTGGGCTCGAGCCCCCGGGCCTCCAACCCCGCGAGAAGCTGGCGGGCTCCACGGCGCTGTGCACTCTCCCACGGGCAGAAGGCTCTCGGGCCCTGCACCTGTGCTCTTGGCAGCCCGGGGCCCGGCGGCTGGCCCACACCCGCTGCTTTGCCCAAATGGACCCAGCACGAGGGACGCCCCGAGCCGTAAGGCGGGGAGGGCTCCCACCTACGCAGCTGGAGCGAGACAGAGCCTGAGCCGGCACACAAAGGCGAGCGCCGGCCAGCCCGCGGACGGGAACGAGGCTGGCAAAGGTGCCAGCCTCCACACGGCCCCGGCCCCGTCATTAGGGCCCACAGGTGACTCTGGCCACAGCTGAACAAACCAGCTGTAATTAACTCTCCACCCGGCTTTTTACACAGCGGCATGTCCCCTTTGCCAGGAAAGGAGGGTCTGCTTCTCCAGAGGGGCTGGGGACACACGCCTCGGTCCCAGCCTCGGGAAGGCGGGGCGGCCGAGGGCTGAGCCGCGGAATTAACCCGCAGGGAGCACTTTTTTCTTTTTTCTTTTTTTCTGTTGCTATTTAAACAAATCTCTCTCCTCTTATTTCTTTAACTTGAACCTTCGACAAAGCTGCGTCTGTCTGGAGTTGTGTTTGAAACTGCTCGCCGTCTTAATCTACACTGAGAATGCCCATCTTGGCTCCAGTTCCGTGACTGGGAGCTAGGTCCCCCACCTCTCTGAGCCCGTTTCCCGATGTGTAAAGCGGGGCAGAATAGTGAAAACGGGGCTTCCTACTGGGACTGCGGTGAAGCTAGGTGAGGTCATTCCTTCGGCCGACGAGCACGTATTAAGCACCACTGTGTGCCGTGTGCTGGGCCAGGACATGAGAGGGAATGAAACAGACACAGCTCTTGTCCTTGTGAAGCCCGGCTGTGATGGGGACGTGCGCGGTAAGGCTGAAAACCACCACAGAATCGTCACAGGATCCGACGGGTGTTGTGGGTGGTTTTGGGGGCCGCAGAGGGAGCAGAGGCCACACTGCAAGGCGAGTCCCACAGGGCCTGACACCGGGAGCATCAGCCCTGCAGCCACGCGAAAGCCCCAGGAGGGGCAGGGACCTGGGTACTTCGGGGTGTCCCCTCTGTGCCCAGCAAGGGGCCCGGCCTGACTCGGAGATGGTCGTGGAGGCAACTGCTATTGGATGGAGACGTACCGGGAACCCACAGTTAGACAGAAGCCCCACCCTTTCTAAAGAGGCCCCTACCTGCTTCTCCCTACCTGTAACGAAAACCCAGGAAGTTCCCGGAGACACTTTCTAAAGCTCCCGAGGTCCAATTGGGTCCTCAAAGATGACGAAAAGCACCCCCACAACTGTTTCTAGGGCCCCGATGTGCTTCACAAATGGTGTCGATGCGAACTCAGCTTATTCCCTGTTCCGACGTGAACTAAAGGAGACTCTGCAGCATCCGTTCAGAAAGCCACCGAACTCTCTGGCTCTCTGCTCACTCGGTGCCCACGAACAATGCTCCAGCAGGGACAGAGCAGCCCGTCCCACCCATCAAGTCAGCCTTCACCTAGCCTGGTGCAAAATCCCTAATCCACCAGCATACTGGTCTACACTGGATATTCTTATAGTCTGGACCGGTACCAGCAACCCAAGCTCCATCCCCTTGAAAACACCGCTGTTTAAAAGGAGGGTTCCAGAAAAAGGAAACAGCTCAGGAACAGGGGCCGAATACAAAATGGCAAGCTCAGGGCCCACGGCTCCAAGCAGGGGGACGCCTGTCACCGTGTGGGCAGGGGAGGGGACAGGGAGAAACCGGACGGCTTCTCAAGTCAGGGACTGTGTCCTTTCGTGTCACAAGGACGCAGCGTTTGATGCCTTGTGGGTTTAGGGTGGCTTCTCCCCGTGCAGAGTGAGAGTCCGTGAGAGAGAGAGATGGCGGGGAGAGAGAGAGAGGTGACCGGGTCGCAATGGGGTGCTCAAGGTCTTGAGTCCCGGCTTCAGTGACCTCGCCCGCACCTGGCACTGCCACTCCTGCTGAGGGACAATGGCGAGGTGCCTTCCCACACTCCAGGACCTCTCTGGATAAGAGAGCTTTTCGAGGCAGGGTCCCAGTGCCACGTGGGGGCAGGGGTGGGGGGTCTTCAGGATGAATGCCATCACTGCCATCCCGGCAGGAAGCTCCCCCTCCCACGGTGGGTATCCCCCACCTCAGAACACCTCAGATCTCACAGCTACTCTCCCCGATTCTGACGGAACAAGGCACTGCCCCCCATACCACACACACACACACACACACACACACACACACACACACACACCGTAACCGCCACAGGAAAGGCCCAGAGGTCACTCGGCTGGACAGCCACAAAAGAAGAGCCACACTCAAGATCACCCCACAAACAGCCCCGTACCCTGCGACACTAAGCCTCTTCCCAACATGCCAACTGCCGGGAAGGCTGACCTTGGCAGGACACACCTGCCGCCTGGAGGCGTGTCACCTTTTGCAGGGTGTCCTTCCAGAAGCAGAGAGCAGGACTAACAGGTGTCACTGCCCTCAGGGCCTGAATTCTCCACAGTGGGGGGCACCCCGCCTTCCCTCCAAACAGGACCCCTTTGACCACCCCCCCCATAGACATCTGCTGAGTGCCTGAGCCTGTGGCTGGCCTCGCAGACCACGGCCCTCTCTGCAACCAACGGTCTCTGCCGGGCTGTCCACTGCTCTCCAGAGTGTACGCTCCACGAGGGCAGTGACGCCCACCTGCGCCTGTCACCGGGTGACCCACGATGAGCGGCCAGCAGTCCCATGAGCCCGGCCTGCGAGGAGCTGCTATCACATTTTCATGCTCATTCCAAACTTATAGAGCAAAAGCTGATTTTCAAACTTCTTATGCTAAAGCCCAACATATAATACAGACTTTTCAGGCCGAAAGGCTCACCTGGAGTGGGTGTCACAGCCCTCCTCGGTCACATGGGCCCCGATACCCACCCGACAGCCCAGGGACACCTCTGGGGACAGGTCTGTAAACCTCTGCATGATCAGAGGGAGTGGACGCTCCCTAGGTGGGGACCGTTGGGAATAACACACACGTGATGCTCAGTGGTTTATCTTGTCGCTGGGCAATCCCCAGATCACGTGACCTGTGGAAAGTGACTCCGCACACACCTCTTCCCTGTCAAGGAGACTCTCCCAGGCCGGGTCACGCCTTCACTGGGCAGTAACAAACTCCTCAGGACGCCATGAGGCAAGGTCACCCATCTCCCGAGCTCTTTCTAGGAATATCTGGCTTCTTTCTTCCAGCGCTCCGGGGTTTGGAGGTACCCCTGGCTCCCACATCCCCACGGAGGCCATTAGGGGGACCCTATTATGAGTATTGCTGGGTACCACCAGCAGCGGTAAGGATGGCTACGGACCCCGCGAACAGGGCAGCCATGACATCGACCAACGTCTGAGGCCAGAGAGAGGAGAGATTGCCACCGGCGAGAGAACCGCCCAGGACGGAAGCACCGTTAGCTTCCAATTCTTATTTCCAGCACAGACGCCCCCATATGGCCCCAAAGCCTCGCATTTTCCTTCTCCACCTAGAAATGCCACCATCTCAAAAGTGCGGCGGAAGACATGGAAAATAAACATGGAAGTCTCCTCGTTTGCAAAGATCTGAAGGGAAGGGTAGCACAGCAGTGCGGTGGGGGGTGGGGGTGTCCCCACCCCGAGAGCCGAGACTCAGTGAGGACGTGCTTAGCAAGGGTCTTCAGGAGCCCTGTTCTAACGAGAAGACATTCAGCAAACACAGAGAATGCCTTTTAATTAGAAGATCAATCCATTGATTGTTCTAAAAGTAAGCGATAATATTTCATTCTCTTCTCATTTAGACTCCATCTCAGTTCTAGGCTCTCTGAAGAAATACATCAGCATCTAGGATTTTCCCAAGTAGGGCAGAGTCTCCAGCATAGGGTCCTGAAGAGGTCCTAGCTCACCACCAAATCACTTTGTGACCTCGGTCAACCAACCACCTCTTCCTCTCGATGCCTCAGTATTCTAAGATTATATGTCAGCCACTGCTTCCACTTCTGGCTGAAATAGCACAAATTCTAAATGACTGGGGTTTGATTTGCTGAACCCCAAAAAGCCCAAATCTAAATGAGTCTTCTTGGGTACATTGTTTTCGGTATCTGGTCCCTTCAGAGGTTGACAGACACTTGGTCTAGCCAGGGCTGTGCAGGTATGAACGTCGCTAGAGGGAAAGTCATAGCAATTCGCCAAACACTTGGCTTTTAAACTTCTGAGATGCAGTGGAAGGTAGGGAAAGTGGGAGTTCTGAGTACCAATTCTATTTCCTACCAGCAAATTTTCCCCCCAAACAGGAGACAGGTCCCCCTTGGATTATGGGTCTGAGATTTTAGATCCTCTCCCCATAAACCGGCATGCAAAGGGTCTCATCAATAATCACAACAGAGGAAGATATCTAGGGACAGCTGTGTTAGGGACACGCATGCTCCAGACTCCCTGCTCAGACACCTGCAGCACGGCTGTCACCCCCAAGGAAAGACTCGTGCTCCCATTCCCTGAACCCACCCACCCCCGTCCCCCAGACACAGTCACATACATACAACTCGTTAAGTTTTAATCCTGCAAAACCACAGCCTTGCTTACCTTCTCCGAGGCACCAAGGAAAGCCAGAAAATACTCCCAGCAGCTCCCAGCCCCGCGGAGAGGCAGGAGGCCAAGCTCGGAGGCGGGACCAGGTTCCTTTCTGCGCGGGCTCCTCCTGACCTCCAAAATTGTCCCCTCCCATCACAAGCCCCACCTCGGAGCCCACTCCCTCCTCCGTGTGGCTTTCCACACTTCCACCACTCACCTCGGCGCTCACAACCTCTTAACTGCTGCGTTTTCGGGCTCCCAGAAATGCGCAGACCCAGCCACTTAGGGCCCACATACTACGAAGTACAGTTTGGGGGAGCAGGGAAGGGGGCACCTCCACCTAATTCCTGGCCTGCCAGAAAGCCGGTGTTTTTTGTTTTTAATCTTATTTAAAAGAAAGATACAGGGGGGACCCTCAACACCACAAGAAAACAACATTAATTGTAAAATCACATGATGAATTCTTTAATCTCGCTTGAGGCGTCAAGCTGTTGCTATGTCCAATTACCCGCACAGCCACCTGTCAGCCTCCCGGCGCCGCCGAGCGTCATTACCTCCAGGACAGTGGTGGGCCCGGTGCTCCGTCAGGTCCGCCAGAGACTCGAAGTCCTGCTGGCAGTGGTCGCAGGTGTAAATGGACTCATCTTCCATGTCCTCGTCGTCCTCATTTCTCTCGTCCTGACTTGTCACGCTGCTCCTGTCTTCCGGGACACGGCTGGTCTTCCGATCGCACCCGGCCTCTCCTTCCAGGCCTCCTGCCAATGGGAAGAATCCAGTCCACGTCAGCGGACGGGGGCTCGGGAAAGGGAAAGGATCGCTTTGCGTTGACTGAGTTACGTTTAATGGCTTTCCCTCCCAGGGTCCGTTATTAATCTTGACACCTCCCAGCGTATCAATATATGGGCGGGGGGGCGGGGTGTAGCATGCAGTGCCGTAATTCTCAACTAGATCCCTTCATTCTCGGGGCAAAGCTTCTGTGAGGGGGGTTCCCTGTCGTCTTTCCCCTGTGCATGGAGGATGGGGCCTGTGACCCGTCAGGGAGGTGAGAATGCCTTCGCGTTCTGTCTCCTAAAATCCCAATTCTCTTACACACCCCTCCACGGCCCCTGTCCGCTGTTCCCAACGCACCTAAGCTTTTTGCTTCGCCCACAGCCTTGCCATGTAGACCTGGGAAATCGCGCAGCCAAGTTCACCCTCTACTCAGCAAGCCTCGAAACGTGATGTTGGCTCTCAGATCTTTGCAAACGTGTCCCGATTCGGGAATCCGGGAAGCACGCATGCGTGCGAAACCACCAACAGTCGAATCACAAGCTTAACGTGCACCTGAGCCTCGACGTGTACCCCAGGATCAGCCTGGAAGGTGGAGCCAGCCTTGGAACCACTCGACCAATCTCTTCCGAATAAAATACCTACTCTCTGCGTATTGCTGTGTAGACAGGTGGCCAGTCCACACAGAAAAGTGAGTTAATGACCTGACAACGATGTCTCGTGTCTGTGGAATGTTCTGTGCTTTCTCGAAGCCGCAGTTACCTCTGTGTAGACTCATCTCACGGTTTCACACACCCTGTGGCTAAGAGCGGTCATGGGGTCCCGCCCCCACCCGCAGATAGGTTCAGCTTCGCCAGTCCCATTTCACAGGTAAGGCACCGGGCATCCAGCCAGGGGGATGGATACACCTGTCCCCAGAGCCCTACAGATGTCGTACAGGACATCCTGGCTCCTGCTAGTGCACCGCCCTGCACGGCGGGGGTGAATGGGGCACAGCCTTGGTCTGGGAGAGTCACAGGACACAGCAAGGACTCGTCAATCAGAATGAAAAAAAGGCGCGGTGAATAGAACACACAGACTATATCAGTAATCCCAATAAATGTCAGTGGATTAAACTTGCCTGTTAAAATACAGACTCCAACTAGAATTAAAGAGAGAAATCACTATCATGTGTACAGACACCGACACAAACATATATGCATATGCAGAGCTGTGTCTCACGCATGTGAGTCACACCAACACTGCAGTTACAGAAAAAAGCCTTCAGCACACAACCTTTAAGTCCCCAAGGGCTGGTCACCCATGCAAGAAAGAGAAAGGAAGCAAAGGATGTTTGTTTGATTAGAGGTGGAAGCCATAGTTCTATAAATATTTCAATTTGGAAACAATGTTACAAAGGCTCTATGTCCCCGTCTGCACAGACCTCGCACTTGCAAGCACTCAGAGGACACCAAGAACCTGCAACCACAAATCCGCTCAAGGGAGAGGCAGCTGCCCCTTCCACCGCATGGCACGCCACTTAGATCCGTGTGGAGGCAGTAAAAAAAATCAATGTTTCCATTTGCGGCCCATCCAAACCTCTCTCTTCTTACCAATTAAGGGATGCGCAATTTTTAGGTGCCTTCATTATCGGAACATGCCAACTCCCCACAATACAGAAACCCCATTAAAAGCCAAGCGGCATATTTATCTCAGGCAATCGCATCGGCTGCTAACGGTGACAGCAAGAAACAGAAAGACAGAAAAGCAAAGAAATGAGAAATATCGTTTGGAGCCTCCGACATTACAAGTCATCACACAACCACGGTGACACAGCCACGCGCCAGCTCTGACATTCCTAGTCTACAGTCTCTTCCTCTAATAAAAAAAAATGTTCAGAAGGGAGAAAAAAAGAGCCTTAATTCCGCTTTATCTACTGCACTGACTCCCCAGATAATAAGTTACACTCCACACCACGCTTCTGCTACTTTACTTAACGCACAGTTTAATAGACAGATTTAAATGGTCCTCCTGTTATTTTGTTGTTGTTGTTGTTGTTGCCATATTTACTTGGCAGCACTTTCCGTAACAGCTCAGCTCATCCGCGACTGGAACCGCAAACGTCACGATGCACTTGATCTCTTTAAATCTGGCACATCCTGTTGACTCAGGAGTAGATAAATCAGAATGTCAACTCTTGGGTTTTTATAAGACCAAAAAAAAAAAAAAACCATAAAGTCATCCGAGAGTATAAATCTGCTTCAAGGAACTGTCACCTCCCCTGCCACCGTCTTTCATTATCGGAACATGGGGAGGCAAGATGGCAAGATGGCTGCACGCAAAGGGGCAGGAGAGGAGAGGTGGGCAAAGGTGGGGACACCTCAGCATCTGGGGTCCCACGCCAGCCAGCCTGACCCCCAGGAAGCCAAAGAGGGAAGGTTTGGTGGCCTGGAGCAGTGTGGGGGATCGGGGCATCCCTGAAGCCCCCCTCCTGGGATGAGTGGTAAGCAGCCACCCTGCACCCTTCAAGGCAGGGAAGAGGGAGCTCTGGGGACAGACAGCTCTAGGGCACACTCGGCGGAGTCACCTCCTTCCCGCCACCCTGAACAAGCCCTCAGTAAGGCCGAATGAATGGCCCTTCCCTACAACTCTGACTCAGCTCTGGCTACTCGGGGGTGGTCCCAGCTGTCCACGACCTGCCCTAGAGGCCCACAGAGGTCTTCAACCAGGGCAGAGCCCAGGACGCCCACCACAAGCCCTGAGTCCTTGTCCTAGGTGCTGCCTCGTCTTTGTCACCTGGGCCTGAGTTCCCGTGGACCCGTCCACCGCCCCAGGCCCGACGAAGCGGTCAGCAGGCCTGGGAGCTTGTTTGTATCCGTCAAGGCCTCGGGGGTCGCGAAGGGCTTCCGGAGCAGGCCACTGGCACCGTCCCCTGAAGCCACGCCCGGTTCTCCCGGGGACGGCCCGGAGCTCCCCAGGGAAGGCCCCGGCCAAACCGTGCTGAGGGCCCTCCGCCCAGGGCCACGTGCGCCGGGCCGGACGGAACTGGCACCTTCAACCCAGCCTCACTCTCCACCGCGGACAACCCACCACCTGGGGTTTCCCCGCGTACATGCCTGTGTCCTTCTGCCCAGGCCTCTGCCAAGAGCAGCCAGCATTTATTGAGCACCTGCTGGATGCCCGGTGCCCTCCGAGCACGGCCAGCCAGGCAGCCCTGTGAGCTGAGCACAGCTGAGGAAACTGGGGCTGTAGGAGGTGACCAAGCTTAAGCAAGGCCACCAGGGGCAGGCTCCAAACCCAGCTGTGTGTGACTCATCCACCCCACTCCACGGTCTCTCCACAGCAGAGACCCCGGGAAAAAATGAGCCGAGGGGCGAGGAAGCTGTAAACCTTTGCGAAGGCCTATGCAGGGTCCCCTAAGGTCGGGCAGGAGCGCTGCTGACCCCCGACATCTCATCGCCATGGCTATCCAGACGTCCTTCAGTCCCAAGTCACACGTTTGTGCTGCCAAGGGCTTCACCCCCTGGTTCCCGATCGGGAGGACGCCCCACAGCTTGGCCCACCGGGTGGGGCCCACACGGACCAGGGTCATGCAGGTGCCACCGCCCCGTCTCCTCGCCGCCCGCACCCTTGGCACGAGGTGCACTGCCCCTCGTGGAGGATCTGTTTACACTCCGCCTCCCTGAGGCAAGCTGCACTTCCAAAGATGGTCCCACCTGCTCCTGCGTGTGGCAGCTTACACGTTCCCACCCATGGCGCCAATTCTGCGCCACGACTGTCCCCTGGGCTGGAGGGCGTCAGGGACCCTCCCGGCCACAAGACCGCACTGGGAGTGACGTTCTGGGAGGTAAGGTGCCGTCAGAAGACAGCTTGCAGCTTGCCCCGGGTCCCCGGGTCCCCTGGGACACGTGGGTGCTCCAGGTGCTCCAGTCGGGGGCCCAGCTGCCCGCAGCCCCCGCCACCACCAGGCTGCACTGTGCAAGAAACGTGGGTGAGGCCCCCAGCTGCGTCCAGCCAGCCCACAGGACTCTGCAGAAATCACCACTGCTGCAGCGGGCCGCTGAGTTTGGGGGTGGCTGGTCACACAATAATGCTTAAGTAGAATAACCCCGCCCCCACCAGGCCAAACGTTCCATGAGGGCAGGGGCTGGAATCGTGTTTGCTCTACCGTCTCCCCACCCCAGGGACGTGTGGAGGGGGCCCCATGGATATCCAACGAGTGAATCAATAAATGGGTTTCAAAGAAACAGATGTCTGAATATCGAGACAGGTGGGAGGCAGGGAAGGGGGAGGGGTGACACTGTTCTCTGCTGTCTGATGACAATAAGCATTTGTCTGAACCCCACGGAGCTGCCACCTTTTCAGGTCAAAAAAAGTCGAATGCCGGCAAACTCGAACGGTTCGACGTATCAAGTGACGAGTCCAGTGCCCCACAGCAGGAAGAGGGGGCGCCCGCTCATTCACCCCACAATCAGTGTCTACAGTGTGGCAGGCGTGATGCGCGCTTATTTGCTGTGACATACGGCGGGGGCTCCCCAATCTCATCCATCTGGGTGGCCTCGATGTCCACACAGAGCCCGGCTCCGAAAAGACACTTAACAAATATGGGGTGGGCGAGAGGAAGGGGTGAGTGCCGACGAGGGGGGTGAGGTGGTAAGGCCTGCGTCGAGGGCCAGGGCCGGGCGGGGGGCGGGGGCTCCAGTCTCAGTTCTGGGATGCACCCCCGCCGCCCCAAGCCATGAGTGACCTTGAGCAAGTCTCTTCTCCTTCCCGCGTCTGACTCCTGTGTCAACAAGGAGCCTGATCACGACAGACGGCGTCCCTCCTGCCGCACGGGTGGAGGTGGGGCTCACAGGAACGGACGGCCATCGGCACGAGGAGAATCGTGCGCACGGCCGAGGACCGTGAGGAGGACGTGTGAGTCCAGGCGCCCTGTGGCTTCCGAGGGGAAGAGGAGGCCGGGGCAGGGCCGGCCGGGAGGACGGGGCTGTGGGCGAAGGTGAGACAGGGCGCCGGGGAGGAGCGGCTGGGGGAGCAGAGTCAACGGGAGGGGCCATGCCAGGGGAGAGCGGAGAGGCGGGAGAGGCGGGCCCGGGGGCCACGAGCCCTGCGGAACCCCCCCCCCCCACTTCTCATCTCTTCTCCCAGCCAGACCCGGACGGGGAACCACGCCAGCCGCCTCCGTACACTTCGGGACCACCAGATGGTAAACTTGGGCCAACCAGGCAATGCGCTGTATGGGGGGTGAAGGGGTGCTGGGGCTGCTGGTGCAGGGGTGCCGGTGCAGGGGTGCAGGGGGCGCTGAAGCAGGGGTGCTGGGGGTGCC